>BLAZ01000517.1:1731073-1733573 GCA_014633955.1 Acropora tenuis
ATACAGAAACTACAGAAAAGCGATATAACAAATTTCGCAGCTGTCACAGTTTTCTCATGGTAACAGTTTCATTAAATTGCTTGAAACATCCAGTACCGAGTTTTACATTTTACGTTTAAGCATATGCCGAGACCACAGAGTCGAGACCATCGATTTTCGTGACGAATTTGTATGTTATTTAATAAGCTTTCGTACTTGAACGTTAAATTAGCTTATTTGCAATGATAACCTTCCTAGTGATGTTCTATCAAGCAAAAAGAAAAATCATCCAAAACGAAATCATTATTTTACTAAATGAGACATATACAACACATGAATATTTAACTGTGCTTGAGATAGGCTTACGAAAACTTTTTTGTTTACCATCTTCAAATATACAACTTACTTTTCAAAGCGGCTTTCAAAGTCTCTGCTTGCCTGTTGACAACGATATCAGAAAAACAGAACAAAAAATGAATAAACCTTTTTTTGAAATAAAATTCCGAACTAAAAAAAAAACTTTAGTGATAAATTCTCACCGTAAAACTTGCGGCACCGACCCAAGGATCGGCGCCATCTTAGATCATCGTTCCGCTGTACAATTGTTTTATCACGGGCTCAATATAGCTCTAAACACCTGCTACTACTTCGAGGAGGTACAAACCGAATGCTACGCGTGTCCTTGTTCAACGATAGAAGCTATGCAAATGAGCAAATTTCATGCATGTTGAAAATTGCATACTTACCACATAGAAAGCAAAATTATCATTTACGTTGCTTGACCCTAATGCAGTATTCAGTGAATACTGTTGCGAATCCGAAGGGATAGGGGAGGAGTCTGTGTAGTCGCGGTTCAAGAGATAACAAAGTTTAGCTCCGTCATAGGATATCTCTGGGCTGAAATACCTGGCTCCTCACGGTACAATTCTTGGACAATACGTCCAAAGGAACTGCGCATGGTTCCATTGTGGCGATTTCATGAACTATGATATTTTCTATACGTAAGAAACAATGCCTGAAATTTAGTAACCCACTGTTCTAGCTAGTTTCTGTGGGTAGTACTACGGGAAAAAGTGTATTCTTTCACTTTCTTTATCCTTTCAAGATCAAAAGACAATTTATAAGCGTTTTTCCTCGAGGAAACTACGCCGAAAAGATGTGTAACTCATATTCCGAGTTCGCTAAGATAAATTATGACCAGCACAAAAGAGGGTTTATTAGGAGCGCTTGACTTTGCGGCGTGCAGGCTCACTATATCACTGAGTTGAAGGACATAAGCGAGAGCTGGAGATTTATCTTTATTTTAGGAGTTAGCGCCGCCTATGCATTAGTCCTTTAATCAATGTCAGCAATAGTTAACTTACCCCTTTTGCAACAGAGACTATTCCAATGAGATGTAGATTGCTTATAATATTTATTTTACAAAATCTCACGCAGGTATACAATCAGACAAAATATGGAGTTGAATAAATATATTTGTGGCCTTTGGCAAAGTACCCTTTGGACGAGCAGGCTCTGGTAAACAGTTACTGTTACAAATTTAATGGCACAAGATTGTGCACAATTTTGGCTCAAGTTAACTGACGTTTTCCGCTGAAAATCGACTCGAGGCTCGACCGGTGTGCAAACTGTCCGAGCCACTTTAATACTGTTACCGTAAGGGAGAATGGGAACTGTACAGAAGCATGGTGGAAAGCTCAAAATATACATTTAACTTTATAGGTAACACTATGTCACTCTTAATTAATAGAACTAATCACAGGCCAGCAAAGTTGGATGATTTGTATGATCAAAAGGAGGAGTCCTGTGTAAGCTAGAGGCCTGCGATTGGAACAATCGATAGCCAACGTCGTCTATCGAACTCTGGGCCTGTGAGCTTAAGCAACTACGACAGGAACGTCAGAAATCTGCATATTGAACAATGAAAACTGTACTTATGCACGCTTTGCACGAGAACTTTTCATTTTTTGTTTGTTTAAGACGTTCTCGTGCTATATACGACACCAAATCATGTGATTTGGAGTCACGAGGACAAAACGAGAGCGCTTGACAGCAAACAGAACCGTCACATTTTGCAAGCATAATGACTTCAATTAATCGAGAAACGATTGTAGAAAGGTGAAATAACTTCAAGTTCTCGTTGACGTCGCCCTTACTTAAGCTCCTTACTCACTAGAAAATGAGGTTAACATGGCTTCTGGTACTGTTGCCATGTATTGTCTTCGAATAAACTATCTGGGAATTGTGAGTCCACTGTCAGCTTAACAAATTTCTAGTTTCCAAAGAAACATGTGGTGTCACGTCGGGAGAGTGAAACATGAAAATATGGTTTTATCAAACGTGTTGATAAAGGTCGAATTACCATAGTGAAAGAGTCTGAAAGCTGACGTTTCGAGCGTTAGCTCTTAGTCAGAGCGAAGTTTTCATTTTTTTTTCGCTCTAACGAAGGGCTATCGCTCGAAACATCAGCCTTCCAAATATTTCGAATCTTTCGACCTTCACCAGCTCGTTTGATAAAGCC
>BLAZ01000517.1:1838919-1846858 GCA_014633955.1 Acropora tenuis
TTAAAGTTAGTAACAAGGAAACGTGTTTTTTGCTCGTAAACGGAGAAGGTTGACTCCATGTGTACCAGTTGTTCCTTCTAAGTTCTATATATAAATGAAGTTTGAGTTCATCGAGTGCTGGTTGTTAGACTTTCGGTCACTTACTCGCATGGCAATATTGCGTGTTATTTCCTCTTCTGAAGCATATCAAAATTGCATGCCATTGATCCTTGCAATCAGGACTTCGTTGTTTTCATGCAAACTTTTGATCGTGCTCCTCGAATTCCAAAACTTCGTCTTCATACAATAATTTAATTTTAATCATTTGGGCAAAATTTTCTCACATCTCTTAGGCCCTGGTAATTCCCGAGAAATTTCAACACATTTTGCGTGTGCTCAACACCAACATTGATGGAAAGCAAAAAATTATGTTTGCGTTGACTAATATAAAGGTGAGTGCATATATTTTTCAATTAGTTTTCCAAAACTAGCAATTTTTAGGTATTTGTGGAGATTTAATCATACGGCTTGATATGCAAATGGTTTTGAAAGTTACCTTGGAAACACTCACAGTTATTTTTCCCTTTTTAAATTAAACTGATGTGCATGAATATTTTATTGGAGAGGTTTTTCTAGCTTGTGGGTTTGAAATGATGTTCGAAATAGTCACTTGTGATGTTGATTCTGACATGTGAACTCCAGACTTCTACATTTTTGTACAATCTTCATCAAAAGTCTTATGGCATTATCATGGGTAGACCAAATATTCTAATAAACAACACAAGCAACCAAAATTTTGGTCAGACAGACAAAAAGATTCTACTTTTGAGGCCGTTGCATGAGTTGATCATGTGGTTAGTTACCAATAATTTGTTAACAAAGAAAGTGTCGGGTGCAATCAAGAGTAATCTCTAGGGGTGAACTCACACATCTTCAAATCATATCTGTCCTGTACATTATGAACTTCTGTTCATTCGTCCTATCAAACACGAACACAATTCTTTGTGGTCTTTGGGTGCAGTAAATTGAAGAATCGCAAATAATGCTAAAATTTTCATAAGTTTAAACTGGAAGACTTGGAAGATTTTTTAAATTTACCTACAAGTATAGACCTGATGGTACTCAAAACCTTGTTGTCAAAAAGAACACAAGACTATGATGAGTGGCAACCAAGTAAATTGTAACCTACCATACTTGCCCAAAGAGCTAATTATATAAGTACACATTGTTATTATTATTACATTGTTGTAGGGTGTGGGGCGAAGGTATGCCAACATTGTATGCAAAAAGGCAGACATTGACATGAGCAAACGTGCAGGAGAATTGACAGATGATGAGGTATATAAAAAAAAAAGTATTTGTCTGCTAAATTTGTTCCTGACATTTGCAGACGACATTTTGGTGCAGCACTTTTTTTGTCCTAAATCTGATGTATATTCAAGGAAACAGCCCATTTTATAATTGCTGTAGATTACAAACAAAACATAAAGGGTGATGCAAGTTTATAGTAACACCCTGAATCTGTATTTTTTTTTGCTCACAGGTGGAACGAGTGGTTACCATCATGCAAAACCCTCGTCAATACAAGATTCCAGATTGGTTCCTTAACAGGCAAAAGGACATTAGGGATGGAAAGTACTCTCAGGTAAAAAAACATGCACAGCTTTAAATTTTTTTGTTTACTGGTATGCTAAAAATTAATGGAAGAATCCATTTAGTAATTTGTTTTTTGGTATGTTTCTGGTGATAGTTGCTGTCAAATAACCTTGAAAGTAAGCTTCGAGAAGATCTTGAGAGATTAAAGAAGATACGTGCGCACCGTGGGCTACGTCATTACTGGGGGTAAGCCTTCACATGAATCTCAAGTAGCTTTCATAAAGGCAAAAAGAAAGAAAAAAAATAAATCGCCTCTGAGCACAATAAATTCTGCTTTATTTTCAGTCTGCGTGTACGTGGTCAACACACCAAGACAACTGGTCGCAAGGGAAGAACTGTTGGTGTTGCCAAGAAAAAGAACTGAAGTGTAATGTTCTGTTAATAATATTGCAATAAAAATAACGAGCAGAAGCTTGTTTGGTGACCTGTGCATTGAATTATAATATATTGAGAGGATTTCAGCCAACCATTACCATTCAAGCAGTGGATTTTCATTTCCTATGCACTTTGTGGGTTACGGGAAAGAAACCACTGTGAGCCACCAATCTATCCAGGGATGATGAAGTTTGCCCTTTCTTGCTTGTCTCATCATCTCTGGTGTGAGAGGCTAGAGAGAAGATCCTTTGTTCCCCTAAATTTCACCCTGAAAGATTATCACTCCTTGCTGTCATGATAAATAAGCATTAATTTTATTTGCAACATTGATGCTGGAAGGCAACTTTCAATTTCATTAGAAAGAAATGCAAAAGAAGCATTGAGCTACATGAAATTTGAAATAAAAAAATGTGATTGCAAAGAAAGGAATATTTTGCCGTGAAATTTTATTAATTCTTTTAATCCCTTCTAAGTGAAATCAAATAAGTGTTAAAATGATGATAGGGCAGTGTCAAGGGGTTAGAAAAGATTTAGCAAATTATTCAGGACGATTACTACACAAATTAGGCCACAGTGCAGGCCCCAGTTGTTAAAAGGTTAGATAATGCTCTTAAGCAGATACAGTATTGCCATCCACTGGAAAAGAATTACCAAAAAGCATTGATTATGCAGTGGATAGAGCCCTCCACCCTTTGAACAACTGGGGCTGGGGCAAGGACAAGAAGAAGTGAGATGTTTCAGATTACTACCAATTTCAACATGTTATCTGACAGTGTTGTCCAACTGCACAAAACTGCTGGCAACTACATGAAACCAGATGAAGGTCCATGCTTACAATAGTAATTCCTATTAAGAGCTGTGGCATAGGGGCCATTAAGCAAACAACGTTTCTTGCACATTTCCAAAGGAAAAATTCCGTGAATAATTTCCCACAGAATCACTTCCTTGCTCATCACGAAGCCAGGTTACAGATAAAGAACACAACCACTTGCGAAGTAAATACTGTCATTACAGCATTTGGAAGATCTGAGCAGTTGAAAATGTGCAGTTTCTGCATTGTAAATGAGCTGTGTGCACAACTTCATTTTTTCCTGGGCTGAAATCTGTCCAAAGCAGATACAGTTTTTATGCCTCTGTGTTCATTGATCTCACTTTCCTGTTTTTCTTTTTGCTTCTCTTTGATTAATTCTTTGATCCCTTCCTGCAAGGAAATGACATTTTGCAAAATGATGGAGAGCTTCACAAGTTACTCTTATTTTGACCGAAGCTTTTCTGTTATTTTAATCAATTTTTAATATAGATGACTACTATGCACTTAACTTCGTAAAGTTCTTTGGAGAACATGTACACAATCTCAGTGTTCAAGCTCCTTGCAGTTATGAACACTACTTACACAGTAGCAAAAGAAAGGCCTGAAACATTGAGCCCTGAATGGGACTGGAGCCCTGACCTCTGCGATGCCAGAACACTGCTAACTAGGAGCTAGGCGTTACGTGGGTCTATGATCAATAAGGTTACCCAAGCCGAAATGTGACATTGTTGAATTTTTAATAACTTGTCCAGAAAATTCTCACAATGGAAGTCTGCAGAAGTAATAATAATTTATAATCAATGGGTACATTTTGTCTCACCATTTTTCTTTGCTCTTCCACTCCTTTCTTTCTTAGATAAAGTTTACGCGATGAACCACGGCCCTTTGCTTTGTTTCTTGGTTGAAACTTTTCCTTGACCTTTGATTCCAGAGAAAGATTAAAACTCAGACAAGCAAAATTGTTCAACATTAAATAGTGTAAAAAGTGTGTGCATGAAACACTTCCCTTAGGAGATTACCACTATGAAAGAATCTGTCATATTAATTTGTTTTGTTAGCCTTTGCTGGGGTTTGGCTATTGTTTAATGGTCTCTTCGCTCCATTTTGTTCTTTGCTTTACATAACGCATGAGTTTGATGGACTCTTACACCAAGGATGAAAGCCCCTTTACCAGCTTGTCAAGGACAAGGAAACAAATGAATTTAAAATGGATTATGAAGGGCAGGAGGCAAACCATTTGGCTATTTACAAGCAGTGCCGAGCAGTTGAAACAGTACTAAGATGCAATTGAAACTGCAGTTTCTGCATTGTGTGAATCTTGCACAACTTCATTCTTTCCAAGGACTACCCAGAAAAATCCCAGATGGTGGCAAGAGTGGGACTTGAACAAAGGATAATCAAATCTCAATTTTACTCCCCCTGCCACTAATTTGTAAATGAGGAGTTTAAAGAGCTTCAAGACTCTTCTCACAGTTCTTGCAGAGTGCTAGTTGGAGCAACTCAATTTCTACAGTGAACTTGTGGATACAGCGTGAATAGGCGTGCCCCTCCCCATTGGAATCAGTGGCTATTATCTGCCTGTTCACAATGTACTTACCTCATCCTCATCGTTTTCCTTTGGCATTGTTGTAACATGGACAATGTCCATGGGATTTAAAGAAATTAGCTCTGGCTGGATCTGAAAATGCAAGTGGGGAAATTGAATACATGAAGTCACCAAGCACAATGTCATCCTGCTAGACAATTTTTGGGAATCAGATTCTGAAAGTTTGCCATGAGATTGTCTCCAGTCAATATTATCTTGTAATTTCTCATTTGAAAATAACTATTGTCATCTAATCAACTGTTGAAAAATTTGCAAAATTTATCAAAGGGTGATTAATATTTTATGTCACAACAAACTTTTCTTGTCTATTTTGTCTCCTTTACTTGATTAATAACATATTTTTGAACAAACAGTGACCATATACATGTAAATGATGTTTTGGGCTCAAAATGTCACCACTTACAAATTCAAATTATTACAAGTTTAGTAACATTACCTATATATTGAAAGTATTTTGTGAAACTGGATTATGAAAAATTGAAAAATAAAAGAATGTACATAACTAAGTGAACAGTTTTGCTGAGTGTTTTCACTCTTGTGACTAATAAGCATGTTTTTCAATCAAAACAAAAGAAAGCATTTGCACATAATAAAATTCAGTTCCAGGAGGATTAATTAAGGACACCAAGATGGTCATGTTGATGTTATGTGAAAACACTCTATACATAACTTTGAAACACTGCATGTTTTTATAATATTGCTACAATATGTTCTAAAATAATTATAACCAAAATACCCATATTTAATTCAGCATTCAGGTTCAATTTATAGCCATCAGAAGACAAGCGCATTGAAAGAATTATGTTCCACTGTTGTTACCTTTTCCAATAGGGCTTTCACTTCAAATTCTTGCCTTTGTTTTTTTGCCTGGTATGGATTTGCTTCTAAGGCATCAAAATTGGGCTCTCCAGCCCCTTAAATAACAATAATAACATAAAAAAAACAGGCATTTTAAGTACTTTGAAATAAAATTAATATTGTTAACAGACACTTGTTGAGTTGGGACTGAGACCTCTGGCTCAAATTTTGAATTAGCACAATGCATTCTTTTCACTAACCAAAGAACTAAATGCTTGGCAACAAAGCTAGAAAACTGTACATGAATGAAGTGCCTTCCAACTGAATTGACACAGAAGAAAATGATGATCATTAATACAAAAAAGGTGCTCTTAGAAGCTGTAGTTACAAAGGTTGGCCAAATCCAAGCTGAGAATTCTGGCAGGGTTAGATGATATCGATGGAAACTCTTGCTGTGACACCACCATAATTTTGCAAGGGCTTGCCAGAGAAAAATAATTTACTACAGAAATAATATCAAAACCCAACATACACTTACAAAAAATTATGCAGGGAAGGGACTGCTATTACTGATGCTTATTGAAATTATTGGTATGCATCTAATTAAGTCCATTTCTGGACATAAGTCCTGTGTAAGAAGGCAAGATGGCTTCTTTTTTACCGTAAAATGGTAACTGGTTCAAGAATCTTACCTGGAATAAGTAAACTGCCAAACCCCTTGGAGTGACCTACACCAAGAACATCCTCAAATGGACAGAACTGCATCGCATCTACACTGCAGGATGGAAACCAGTGCTTCAGGTAGGGTTTCTTCTGTTTTTCTGTGAAAGCATCTCGCCATACCTGAAGAACAAAATGATAGTTTATGCTGAAAGTGTCCTTATTATTGGCACCAAATAAAGGTATGAGCGGATGTTCACAATCCAGGACATCTGCTATTGCTTGAAGACAGTAAGATTTTAAAAATACAGTTCCCAGAACCAGAATCATCTGTGACTCAAAAATGCTCCCTGTTGATCTCACACACATGTGTAAATGGAGAGCCCATCTTAGAGGATAACATTATGGTGACCATTATATTTGAAGTACACATAAAAAAAAACTTGAATACAACATCATGCCTTTCATGTTCAAGGCAAAGATAGAAAATTTAAGACGAAATCCGATAGAAGATGGAGCAATTTCAGGTTTTAGTGGACAAAAATCTGTACCAGAGTAATTTTAAATATTTTACAGTCATTTGTACATTTTTTTAAAGCTAAATACATAAATAATTGCCTGAAATAACACCGAAAAATAATTTGTCATGGGAACGAGAGAAAATAAATTTCAAAGTTCAGTGATTTTGTGGAAACACAGGCAAAATTCCATCATCAGTTTTATTTCACCAAAACTTTTAAGCGTTTCATACGAAGTTCAACATTCGTTTTCGACGTTTGGTGTTGCTAGAAATGACTTGTTATGAGAAAATAATTAAAAGAGCCCTACAGAAGTTTGCAATACAATGTAAATAATCTTGGTACAAGATTTTTGTCCACTTGTTACTCCAACTTCTGGTGGATTCCGTCTTAAAGTCTTTTAACCAAATGCACACATGAGATTTCTAGAAGGTCAGTAGAATCATGTGTCACATTAACCTGTTCCAGGCTCTCAGTTCATATGGTTGGGACAATGGAACATGCTGGGTTGCAAAAAGAGAGGACTGGGATGAGTGGAAAAGTGTGACTTTCTTGCTTGAATTTTTCTTGTGCCTGTTGCAATTTTGCTCATCCTGATCAACTGAAAGACTGGAACGGGCTAGTCACCACAAACATGTAAGCACGATGGTTCAAGCAGAAGTAGGCCCTACAATTCATCTTAGGGTGGTCATTCTGATTTTAAAATGATGAGATAGCATATCAAACCTCTACAAGTGGTCCATGTCCTGCAGCAAGGAGTCCTCGCTGGCTGATGGAAAGACAGCTTGCTGGACTAGGTGTGTAATAACTTTGAAGCTGCTTGTATGTTCTCACATCCCAAATCTTCATTTGACCATCCAAGCCTGATGTTGCCATGTACCTACAAACAATTAACAATAATTAAAAAAAATTTTGGATGAGGTTCAGCAAAATTTCGTTATTTGTCAGTGGCAAGCATATCAATTATTTGCTGAAGCTTATGGCTGAGGCAAGTAATATTGATCTGCTCGCCACTGACAAATCACGATAAATTATTTTGTGATAATTTAGTTCAATAATTGCTAAGGGTGGCACGTAATAGTCAACGATGACCAATAAACTTGTGGCCCTCTTAGTCCTGGCATGAAAGGACAGCCACAACACCAGGAACTTCACGCCCTACTCCTTTCGAATAGTGTGTGGGTTCTTTAACGTCCCACACTGAACATTAAACATAGAAGATATCGTGAGACAGGCCTACGGTTTATAGTCCTTATCCGAGAAGACTTGAAAGTCTAACCATTTGCTGATGTAATTGCAAACGCAGGACCTTCTCTTCACTCCTTTTAAGATCCTGAGTGTTGGTCTGGCCGGAGTCGAACTCACAACCTCCTGCATGACAGCCTAATGCTCAACCAACTGAGCCACCGGTGCACAAAACAAGGTATGACCTGAAATGCACTTAACTACATGCATGCTGATTTCAATAAGCGTCTAAAAATATCCCCTCACCCCCTCTAGTTACCTTAACAAAAGTGTCCTCCTTACTCTACCCCC
>BLAZ01000517.1:1887359-1892359 GCA_014633955.1 Acropora tenuis
AATTTTTTTTCGAGTGCCCCCCCGTCCAAATCCCACCAGCGCTTCCTCTCTCCTAAAAAATGAACGGTCCCTAACAAACACACATATAACTAAAAAGAAAAACGCAAGATGTTTCATTTGCCAAATAGAAGATTTTCCGGCTATGTGAAAAAAAAAGTCAAACACAAAAGTGGTAAAATGATGATATATCACCTAACTGATGTAATACTGACACAATAATATCAACCTCAGACATCACTCGACCAACAATGTTTTTGGTGTATAAAATGCAAAAAATAAAATCCACTATGGAACAAATAATTATGAAGTATTCAACCTTCAAAATGCTACATACCTGTCAGTAAGAACAGTGGCAAGATTTTTAATTGAATATGACTGAAAAGTAACAATATTATTGTTATTGTTAAAAGTGTATTTTTTAATTAAATAAATAAAATCAATGTTATTGTACATTCTTTACAGTTATCAATGGCATGCATTCATTAATAATATTACAACACTATTAAGAATAATGAAAATGATACTAAAAAATCATGCTACAGGAAACACATTTACATAAAAAGCTCACATAATTATTTAAATAAAATATCAAATGCAGAAAACATGACTAGCAATCATTGAAGGAAAAAATTACTTCATCAAATCCAAAGAAAAGAATTGCATCTTTAGTAGTTGGCCTTTTGCCATCCCACAGTTCCCTAAAGGGATAAAAAAGAAAAAAATTTTTGGTCAATTGTATCTCCTGAGTGACTTCCACTTTGGAGTTCTGTCTTTTGATTGTTTCCTTCTGCACACATTCAATTATATATTATGACTCTGACAATCTAGTTTTCACTGCACAAAGTCATAAGCGGCAGGGCTAAAGTACAGGTCACAAGTCACAGGTCATTGTTTTACCAATACAGAAAGGATCCTAAACATTCGTAAAAGCTAACCTTAGGCCTAAAAACTTCTGTTTGGGCCTAATTAGGCCTAAGGTTAGCTTTTATGAGTGTTTAGGATACTTTCTCTATTGGTAAAACAATGACCTGTGACCTGTACTTTAGCCCCACCGAGTCATAAGTCACCTTGGAATTCTGCTTTCAATTCTATTTGCTTGGTTTTCAAGGTAAATTATATAGTGAAAATCAAGCCAATAGAATTATTGTAACACTTAGCATTTCCAAACACAACTCTGACTTCACTACAAAGAAGAAAGTCCAGTAATTGACAAATTTCACAAATCGTTGAGAACGCAGTTTTGTTACCTTTTAGGGTCATGAGGTTGAATAAACAGGGTACTCTTGTGAGCAGGAAAGGGAAGTCCTTCCAGTGATTCTGAAAAAAAAAAATCAAAGTGCCACTGTTGTTACTCATGGATATGAAAGTTAGCACGATTGTTTGAAATTGACAGCCTGAAGTTTCTCTATGCTCTACTCAGTGTGATTCATCCTGATTGGCTGATTAGATCAAACTTCCAGTTACGAGTGAATGACAATTTGCATACAAAGTCTCAATAAAACTTGTGGATATCCACAAGTAAAAAGGCAAAACTCACTCCTACAAGAAAAGAATGTCGGACTAGTTGACTAGGAAGGACTAGTTGAAGTTGGCCTATCGGTAATAACAAAATGTTTCCATTTAACCTGAAAAGTTATTTTCTTCTTGGAGTTGCAGCAGTTTACTTTTCTCATATTTCTTCACCATAAATTAATGAAATTCAAACATCAAACCATAATTTTATGCAACAATGATAAGATATGCCTACAAAAAAGTATAATGGTTAGTCTTTGACTAGCTATTCGTACTCACGTAAAACCAAAACTGCATCCGGCCCTTGATATCCTGTCAAATAGAGGAAATCTGTGTTTTGTCGGAAAGGGTACCTTTGAAAGAAAGTAAATTTAAATAAAAAGAAGATTTACAACAAGAAAACTCTTGCAGACTGCTTTGGCAAACACAAACAAACATAATGCTTTAATGCCAATGCTCTTCACAGTCTTGCTATGTATGCTACTTAAGAAGTAGCAAAAGAAAGGCCTAAAAAATTTTGGCCTGAACGGGACTCGAACCCTGGCCTCTGCCACGCCAGTGCAGTGCTCTTATTACCAGTTGAGTTAGCAGGCCAACTGGGAACTGGTCATTACGTGGCTCAATGATAAGCCCGCAATTAGTGCACAAATTATGTGATCAAATTAATTTCATTAAATTTGACCACAAATGTAATGTCTTAAAATAAAAGTAACTGAGAAGATACAGTAGCACTGCATTTGTGGGTTACCATAGGTTTAGATAGTAAGAAAGATTTTCTAGTCTACTGATAAACAAGGGAGATTATATTTTTTTTGTCCCAAAGTTATTTCTATTTTTCTATAATTATTGTACAAGCAATAATACTGAGTTTTCTACAGCTTTGTGACTGAACAAACAGTCTGTCAACAATTTGTGGGGAGGCCATGTGCTGTTCACTGAGTCCTTCGTGTTGATTGAGTAGCTCTATGCAATAATAAATCCTTATAAATTTTTTAACATCTTTAATGAAAACTAAGGGTAAATAAAGTACTGAACTTTGCTGTACATACTCTTGCAAAAGCAATCAAGAATTTCTTAAGGATCAGGGTTTCAAAATCAAAGGCAGAAAACTAAATCTTGAAAAACATTCACAAACCCTCAAAAACACTTATTTGCCTCTTTAATGATTTTATGATAATGAAGGTTAATAATTTATTACGATAGTTGAGTCTCTCTCAAGTCAATCAGTATAATAATGTTCTGAAACTCACGGTACATCTGTTGTCATGTATGTCACGGGATTGCTAGGAATGATCACCAAGTGCTTGTCGTGAGTTTCCCCAAAATGTGTCTTTGCAAGCAAACTGTGGGTTTCACAGAAACAGAGTTATTTTCAAAATTAATATTGCTTCTAGAAAATAATAATCCATAATTTAAGCAGCATTACTGGTATATGTCATTAAAATGTTGAAAGTTCCACAAACTTGGGAGAGGTGAGGCCAAACATTTTTTCTCTGGGATCCACAAATGAGAGAAGCAGTGACTGTAAACAAAAGACAATCTGTTAAATTACCTTAGTAACTTGTGTCTTCTGTCTCTGTACTCCTTCTTGGTGATTCCAGGTGTAACTGTAAAAACAAAATTTATTATGATTTTAAGATCCAGTTACTACTTATCAAAATTAAGAACACCTGCCTTCATTGTAGGGATAATGTAGCAATAATGAGAATAACAATTATAGTAATAATGATAATAATAATAATAATAATAATAATAATAATAGCGATAAAACTAATGTTCATTTATCGAGCTCTGTTGCCGTAAATCCCACATTGAAACACAAAGCAGCCAATTTTGTGATTTACTTCAGTGATCACACTCTGTGCCTCACTACACCACGCTTTGCTCAATCCATGCTGGGGCACTTGAAAAGGTTGAGCTTTTCATTCTTCCAAAGTTAGTAAAATGTGACCAGTATGCTGGGACAAGCATGCATGCTGGCCTGGGAAAGGAGTGAGACCCTCTACTATCAAGTAAGCCATGATCATCGCAGTTTTAAACGCAATTTAAGCAATTGCGAACAGAAGCCTGAAAAAGTCAGGACTTCAACGGGGTTTGAACCCGTGACCTCGCGATACCGGTGCGACGCTCTAACCAACTGAGCTATGAAGCCGCTGACGTTGGGAGCTGGTCATTTGTGAGTTCTAATGAGCCCGTGAAGAATGGATGTGAAGTGATATATGAAATGTTTCATATATATTGAACTGCGGATTTGAAATCAAGTAAGCCATGATCATCGCAGTTTAAACCCCGTTGAAGTCCTGACTTTTTCAGGCTTCTGTTCGCAATTGCTTAAATTGCGTTCAAAACTGAGATGATCATGGCTTACTTGATTTCAAATCCGCAGTTCAATATATGAAACATTTCATATATCACTTCACACCCTCTACTATGCCATACACTGTAGTCCATCACATAGCTTTTGTTGCCAGAGAAGGACAACAACAAAACATTTCCTGGAATAATAATTAGAAAATGAAGGGGTCATCAACTATAAACTTAACAGACTGCTCGAACAAATCACAAAAATTTGGTATTAAACATCTTGATAAGGGTGAAGTTTCCACTGTGGAGATGATGAAGCTGACGTTTTCAGCAAAATTTAGCCCTTCTCTCTGATGAAAGGCCGACAATCTAAACCTCAGCTGCATTACTTCTTGACAGTGGAAATTTCACTCCTATCAATTGTTTGAAACCAAATTTTAGTGTTTCATTTCCTTTGCATGCAGCACCACAGTTTCTTTAGAAACTAAACTTTTATATGTTTAAATGAATCACCTTTATAGGTTGTCCCATAAATCGTTTTATCAGACTAAGCCAAATGTTTAAATTTTTACTGCTCAACCCAAGTCTTGAAATTTAGCTCAATCAAAAGCTCCCTGCATGTCAATCACAATAATTAATGTTGAATGAAGCTTCAAATTTATGACCACAAGTTCTGCAATTGAGAGCTATTTTTGCTTTGTAAATTGGAACAAGATAACTCAAGTAGATTTATCAACATGCCACTGAAAATTAAAAACACAGACAGCAATAAAGAATTTGAAATATAATACAATGTACCAAAAGTGTTATCAGGAGTTCCTCTCTTTGATCTCCTTGGAGTGGGATTTAAGTCTGGCGGAAAAGACTTATGAAGTGCCATCATCCTATTACCATCATCATCACTCTTAATACCAAATTTTAAGAGCTGTTTCTCTTGAACCATTTTGCCAGAGATTGTACTAGACTTGAACAATGGTATCTTTAGTCCATGGAAGGGTGAAAATATGATGAAAAATGTTGCCACCAAAATGCACATCAAGACCACAAATGATGAAAGTCTTCGAAGGGCACAGTAACAAACCATTTTGAAGTGAATTAATTTACCCACAACCAAAAATCTCAAATGTCGGTGAAATGAATATCTCCTGTGACTGCAATATATTAAATTAACCACTTTTGAAACA
>BLAZ01000517.1:1922991-1925491 GCA_014633955.1 Acropora tenuis
GATGTCATGATCAGTGAGCAAGTGTACGCTCCTCTGACTCCAAAACAAGGCAAAGGTTCTTTAATGAGGATACTGAATACATATCAACAACAGAGCCTAGAGGGTTTGTTACAGTATATATTTTAAATTGTTCAGTGCCCATTGATTACCTCAAACAGAAACTTAAGGCTTTAACATTGAAATGGGGGTGTGAAAACTCTACAAAGACAAATTACACTGTCAAAATTCTTTTGACAGTTCAGTTACTAAAAGGAAAAAAACATTCACTTAGCTAATTGCTATATCTCTTCCTTTAAAGTCATCCATCTTGTCCAAACAAGTTTTCATAGCTTTTAGCGACTTTGGCCCAGAAAAAAAAAATCATCTGAAACCTTTGAATCAGTTCAATTTTCCCTACTGCATCCAGACAAAGGGGAAATTCCCCACCCTGGGAAGGCCTTACCAGTCAAATTCCCCCCTCTCTGGGCACAGAAAGTAGTCAAATGCACAAGGTTTGCCCGGGGCTGGGAGGGGATGTTGAAGTTTCGATTTGACTGTTGCATAATGATGCTGACAAAAATTATTGGGATCTATATTCATTACATTCATCATGATCAGATGATGAAATGATATAACATGTAGCTGAGCTTCTTTCGCTAGGTTAGGGTTACAGCTATTTTGCCTGGGTGTCATATTTGAATGTTTTTCTTAACTCAGGAATTCAGTCACTACTACAGGGGTGGATTTGAACCTAAAATGACAAAACGAGAGGCTGGCTTGGTTCTTGGAATAAGGTACAAAAAGATTGTCTTTATGACAAACATTGCTTTGAAAATAAAGTTGACTATAACCGAAATTTTTGTCTAAGTGAAAATGGCCCCAACCGAGTCATTCCTACCCAAAGATAAAAGTCAAGGAGTGAATGTGGGTGTATGAGTTAAAGATATTGCCCAGCTTTGAAGATAATAATTATTATGAAGACTTGCCTTCATCTATATGTGCTTAAACTGTCATTTTTGGTTTTCTCTTGCTTAGCCCTTCAGCTAACAAAGTAAAAATCAGAGAGGCACACAGGCGAATTATGCTGATAAATCATCCAGATAGAGGTGAGTAGGGTAATGTCCAGTAAAATTTTTAACACATGCCTTATTCATTACGGTGGTTTTCAAATAACTGTTAAAAGATCCATGCCAAGGTAATTACTGCGATGAATTTCATTGGGTGCAAACAGCGGGATACACCAATCAGAATTCCTACCAATGGACTGTAACTCACTCAAAACACGAGAAAAAATTGCACATATATGGTGTGATTGGTTTTGGTCTTGCTCCTCATTGGTTGAAAAACTGGTGTGAGATTTTTGAGCCAATCACTGAGCCTAGGAATTGCAATTGCATAATTATTTTTGACAGTCACTGGAAAATTGCACTAAAGTTTTGAATCTGTGATACTTCAATGGTTTTGTTACAACTGTACATTTTGTAACAGTCAGTTGGAAGGCAATCCACTGATAAAAATGTGGAGGGGCTGGGTAGGAATTCCAGACTTGGTTGAACGCAATGTTCTTTAACATAAACTTTCATTGAAACAAAGTTTACTTTTGTTTCAATGACATTAAAGACATGAATGTGACAAGAGCAGCATAAACTCCAGTCGACAGTGTGACCTTTATTAGGTCAGACAAGGACACTCAGAGTATCATTTCCTACTTTTATATCTTTAACTCCCGGCTGTATTACTAACAGTGCTGTTTGAACAAGGGTAAGAGGCAAGGCTTGTTATACATGAAAATTTGGTATCAAACAAGTTATAAAGGTCAAATTTTCACCTTTAAAAGATTGTGAAGCTGACCTGTTGAGTATTAGCCCATTGTCAGAGCAAATTATTGTTTTTAGAGAGATTAAGGGTCAGTTATGGTTTATGTAGGGGGCAGAGGAGCTATGCCATTGGTGGAAAAATACTGGTGTGAACACGTCAATAAATTAGTTTAACAAGAAGCATTTGTTGATTCCAGTAGGGTTGAAGGTGCTGGTTTGAAAAATGAAGTTGTGTTTTTGAGTCCATCTAAGGGCATAACCAGGGGGGGCATAGCCAGGGGGGGTCCTGGGATGCCTGTTATGCCCCCTTCTGCAAGCCTTTTTTAATTAAACAACCGACAACAGGTGGCGAAAATGCCATGGTGATACCTTGGCCATAGTGACAATCTGGTGAGTGCCCTCGCTTTGACACAGGGATACCCCCCCTTTGAAAAATCCTGGCTATGCCCCTGCTATCTCCAAGAACTTGAAAGTCTAAACATTTGTAGATATCATTGGAAAGTCAATGCTCTGTCCTCTGGAAACTTGAACATTTATGGTTTAACTTTGTTAGGTGGTTCACCATATCTGGCTGCAAAAATAAACGAAGCAAAGGATCTATTGGAAGGAAGCAATAAGTCCTAGAAGAATGAGTTGGAACAGGAAGATACAAGAAAAATGCTCGATGATTATGAAATAATCAAGACACAAGTACGTTTCCACAC
>BLAZ01000517.1:1987824-1990324 GCA_014633955.1 Acropora tenuis
TAAAACTGTCGCCTTTTTATTCAGATTGGAACATGGCGAAGGTTTCAGTCAATCGAACCCGCGCAAAAGAACACTCCAACCTGTGATGAAGCATAGCCCGCCTCGAATTGAAGCGAAGTGGCTCTTTGTCGCGAGCTAGCCCGGCAAAGAAACTGAAATTTTTTTCTGAGAAATGGTATCCAGGTGTTGCCAAGGTGAATTTGTTTAGGTGCCGGTTTCTCTGAGAGTCATGAAAGTAAGACTAGAAAGCTTGCTTTTTTGTCGGGAATCAAAATTGGCTTTTTAAAATTGGCTTTTTTTTTTCACCAAAAAGTCCGGAAATATGCTTGTGAATGGGCAACTTTGGCGCTTTGGCAAGGTCAGACATCCGAATTTGTAAAGTAAAGGGCCTCGAAAAACCGAGGCTGGAGCATTAGTTTTGGGTTTGCCTCTTTGTAAGAAGCTGTTTTGTTTTCTTTGTTTCGAACTGGGGTTTGGTTAATGCTTTATCGTCTCTTGACCCTTTTGCTTTCTTTACTTTGTTTCATCCGTGAGTTTGACAAGTTTTCCACCGAGGGTGAGCTTTAATTTGGGAATATATTCAGCCGAGCATATCGCTGTGATTTTCATTTCTTGAGTAAATTGAATTATTTAAGGTTAAAATGTTTTCCCAGCTATTTACCCGCGAAAGCCGCTTCAAGATGTCACGCAACTTAGAGGGATCACGCGATACGTTTACTTTCTTGTAACGGTTTTCCTGCGTCCTTTTTCAAATCTTTTGCTTAATTATTATTTTTTTGGGTGTGAGAAAGAACTCATCTGGTCCTAAAACACAGAAAAAGTACTTCCTTAGGGACGCCACGGGATTGGTATCTGCGCACTCCTATATACGAACCGTGGGGACTAGAACTAAATATTCGTTTTCCCTGATCTCTCTGATGACACCGCCCTGACAAATTTAGGGCGATTTGGAGTAATTTTTTGCAGAAAACGACAGAATTCCCCTCGCAGTTGGTCTCTGTGTGAAGAATCCAACTTTCAAGGTAAATATGAGCCCTTAGGGAAACCACGATTGATTTGGCGATAAACGGCACACTACCCATTAGCATCTATCATCAATTATTAGTGTTTAAAGTCTGTATTCCCTTGTTTTGCGACCGTATTTTGGTGCAAAGAAGAGCTGATTTTAGGGCCTCAAAGAATGATTCAAAATGAGTCCATGCAAATCTCTGTATTCTGCGAAATGAATCGATGTTCTTTCTTGGCATGCATTTCATGACTTGATGCGAGTAACTTCTCATGCTAAATCTTTCTCTTGCTAAAATGAAGAGCTTATATACTGCTTTTGCCTCGCGACTTTAGCAGTATTTATGAGTTGTAGCGCGACTTTAGCAGTACTTTTGAGTTCCTACGGTAGAAAAGTGCCTGTCAAAAAATTTAAGATTCCATGTGATTAGGGACCGATTCACAACTCAATTAACTTGAGGTGGCGGTTTAAAATTATATCAAAGTTCCTGACGACACGCACTTTGTTTTGTCACACAACCTGAAAAAGAAAACAGCTACATACAATTATTTGTTTTCTGAATTGTTCATGAAGTTTAGCGACGTCTTAGTCTTTTAAGTTGAAAATGTCGAAGAAATCAGTGTCTGTGAATAAATTATGCCACTGGGTTTCACGAGTAATAAAATGCAAATTAAAATTCCTACTCCTTGTATTAAAACAAACTCATTTTATTCTGAAATACTCTATTTTTTCTTGGTAATATCAAAAGTACGCTCTAACAAGAGAAAGAGGGTTATGGAATCGAGCGCGTCTCGGGAAAGAAAAAGCTGAAAATTAGCGCCCTGCCAAAAGTCAGTGTTATTTATCCGCCGTTAGCTACCGATAACCGAGAAATGCTACAAGTCACAAATAAACAAGTTCCACTTGACCGAGTCAATACATAGGCATATGTGTCGGGAGGCCGCAGCCCCCCCAAAATTTGGGGCAGATTTAGATTCGATTTTTTGGGCAGCAAGAGAAATTTGGGCAAAGCCAGTTTTTTAAGAAGTTTGCAGTTGTGTGTGCGTGTTGCTGTTGCTGTTTTTTTTTTTAAGAGAGATATTTTCGATTTTAAACTAAAATCAGTATGGTAAAGCCAGTCAACACGAGACAGTGGTTGCCTAGCAGGTGATGAGTTTCTTGTTATTTTTAGAGGGGATCACATCCTGATATACATGTACGTAGAAGTTTGGGCAACTTGCGAAAATGTTTGGGCAAATCGTTCACCGCCCTCTGGCAAACAATTGCCCGTACCCCCATGTGTCAATAAATCGCGAAAAGTTGATTTATCAGAAAAGTAGGGCGGCCCAAGGAGAAAAGATTGTCTATGTTATGAAAGTTTTTCACACTAGCCTGTTTTGCCATGCTCTCAAACTATGATAGTCTTTTTCCAATTCTGTGAAACAATAAATTTTGACCAGCCATATCAGAAGCTCACGCCAGTATATCAATTGTGCGAAAAATTGACAGAGTACC
>BLAZ01000517.1:1997824-2000324 GCA_014633955.1 Acropora tenuis
CATGGTCTGCAAATTGAAGCATTTGACGTGAGCTGCAATGAAAGTCGTTCCGATTTGACACTGTACCATGTAGCTGCTAGCCGAGGCATGTGGAAGCTAGTAGGACAGCTACTATCCAGTAAAAAAGTCACTGGTATTGAAGTGAATTGCCCCAACGAACATGGTATTACGCCTTTGTATTTGGCGAAGTTCATTGCAGGTGACTCTTGCAAGGGCTACAGTCCATGGTGTAAAGTTGTCGAGATAATAAAGAGCTATGGTGGGACCCTCCAGTATCCCTCATTGGTAGCGGAATACTTTCTCATCTTCAATGTCTTGTTTGGAAAGAAGCCCTTCCCCCTCTCCCTTGAACTCAGTAACGAAGAAATAATGTCTTTGACGGAGAAATGTGGACGAAATGAATGTGAACAGTATAAAATTAGCAATAATGACCTCTTTAAAACTTCTGCTGACATCGATAACATTCAGCGTGAGTCTCAAAAGAAGGTTGAAAAGTGTTACAGACTTACGAAGGAATGCCCTGTTGAAATTAAGAGAAATGAGATGCCACACATCGCGTCTGTACTTCTTGTCCTTGGTAAAAAGTGGAGAACCAACCTTAGTTTCTTCAAAATTCGAAACAAATTCATAAGTATTCTGGAGTGCGAGATGGCTGTATTGAAGGATCTCCTGAACACTGCAACACTGCGTCACATGTCGCATTGCATTGTTCACGATAAATTCAGTAAAAGGGACCGACTTCACATCCTCTACCGTGAATACAAAGAAAGGTTTGATTTGCTTCTGAAACACTCAGACGAAGTGAAATCTTTGCTGCCTCTCAATGGGAGACTGCCACGCTATTTAGAAAAGGTGTACTATGCATTGCTCAGTTTCGATTCAAAGTTAAACTGCGATTGGCAAGCAATAGCAACTAAATACATTCAGCTTAGTTTCCAGTTTCATAACTTAAATATTTTTGCAGAGTCTCTTCAAAAAGATTTAACAGTAACGATTGTTTCAGATTTTGCCGTAAAGAGGATGCTAAATGTCACTTTACAGTCATCCGAAGAATCACGTCAACTCATGATAAAATTAACTTCAAGGAAGCATGTAAAAGAATTTACGTATCTTCGAATCCTGCAATTTCTACAACCACCGTTTTGGTCTGACATTTGAATGAAGGGGCAACTTTGGGCAAGGATGTCTGTTTGTCTGTCTCATTTCAGCTGAACTTAATGTATATCACAGGAAAGTGATGAAGAAATTCTCTTGCACAGAATGTGGCTTCATCAAAGACGTTTTTGACTCTTTCCAGCTTCACGTGAAGCACCCAAATGTTTAATCATACTCTTTCAATAAGAGCAGAGACAATTTTAATTGTTAAAACAATTCAAACATGATTTCATAATCAACTGCTCACTTCTCGTTGAAGTATCTGGTACAAAAACAGTTTTTCGTGAGCTCTCCTTTGGGAAATTTGCGTAAACAATGGGGTGGGGTTGTTGGGTAGGAGGGCGAAAAAACCTCGATCGGAGGTTAAAAACTTTTTGTGTACGTAGAGTTTGTGAATAACCAACAGTCCGTTTAAGAACAGACTTTTATCTCCTTTGTCCTCCTATTTTCAACCTAAGGTTGTGCGTAGGGATTTGCGCAAGAAATATTATGATTTGTAATTGTATTTGACATAAATATTTTGAGGAATGGTTGAAAATTGTTTAAAACATTATTGCTGTGCCCATGGGGGCACATTTGTTAACAATTTTCGAGTGCAAACGTCGACGCCATGGTAGGAACCCTCCTAAGCATCTTTTATCAGTGTGACTTCTGTGGCTACGTTTTGTAGCATCAAGTTGATAAAAGGGAGCCTTAATACGTTGCTGCCACTGTGACAGTCGAATCTCCATTATCCGGATTTTTCGATAACCCGGACTTGCTTTTCTGGTCCCAGTCTTTCACGAATATTAATAAGTCATTTTTTTGTGTCCGCGACAAAACTTTTTCCCTTCAAATTATGTGATGAAACTGCTATGGGAACTGAGTTTCTTTCACTTCAAAGCACAAATCTGAACGTGTTTCGTGCTCGCATGTACCATAACTAATACAGTGCATTTTACTGAGCTTTGATTGACTCAGATTTGCTCCGTTGCTGATTGAATTTCCTTCACTATTCTAAGTAATTCAGTTCTGTTCTTGGCTGAGTTCTTGCATGAGAAAGAAAAATGTAATTATATAGAATTTCGTTTTCAATGTACAAACGCGGTGCTTGGGACACTTTCTATAATGCGAAACTGATTGTTGCTTGAAAATTTTAATGAAAATCTTTCCTTTCGGATTCTGGAGTATGCATGTTTATGTAAATCGCGCAAGTAATTTCCAAGTGTCGGAAAGGATGATACTTTTTTTTGCACTTCGCGTTTCTCGCTCATAATAAAAAAAAATTCTAAATTTTTTTGGCCTAAAATTATCTGTGCATTCTCCTCTTCACTGAAATGAACTCTGGAATAAAAAGGCTCCAGCT
>BLAZ01000520.1:65640-68140 GCA_014633955.1 Acropora tenuis
GAGTTCTTTCCTGTGGGACGCATTTATCCCGAACAGTACTTTAAGTTGGGGCTTATAGTGTGGCACTCCACATTGAAAACATGTCCAGAGCTTTCCAGGCTCTTCCCCCTCGAAATCGCCTTTGCGGCGTCCATGAGATATTTATCAACCTCGTCATCAGTGGTATCCGGAAAATTTGCACTTCCCGACTGCCATCCTTGCTTCAGTTCATCTGGAGGCGGTAACTTGATGTTACCATTCTCGACCACTAACTTGTTCTCACTTGTTTGTTTTTTTATGTTTTCCTCGTCTTAACACCTAGGCTTTTAGGAACTGAAACCTTGTACGCGTAAAACACCTTTTCACATACTTCGTTCTCATTTCCCGATAGGTTAAGGTCTCTTTGACGGAGATAATCTTTTATTTCAACGACAGTAAACTTGTTCAGGTTGTCAGGCGACTGACAGTCGAAGAAATGCTTCAACTCTGTCCGCCATTTTCAACCGTGACGGGAATTGTTGCCCCCTCAGCGGCCTGGTATCTAGCTCACTCTCCCCACACTGCAGTGCACGCGGAATATAAGCAAAATAGCGTATTAAACTTGGTAAACCTCAACCTCTTTCCCAGGGTCTCTCTTCTCTGCCTCCCTTAGTCGTTGGAACAGAGACCCTGGTTTTGCGGCTGGTCACGTGACCATCTATCCATCCAAAACCGCAGGGTGGGTGGGTACTCAAGTACATTTGGTCGATAGGACGACAAAATACCACCTTGTTGCCCCACCCTTCCAGCAGATTTTACTACCACCCAGATTCTGGGTGGTCACGTGACCAGCCGCAACCAGTGTCTCTATTCAAACGACTAAGGGAGGCAGAGAAGAGAGACCCTGGGAACGAGGTTGAGTACACCTTTGGTAAGAATACTAAGATCGGTTGGTACTTTATATACATAAAGTTCTGTCTCGCCATATTTTCGAGTATCCAAATTCTATATGCTAGTCACAACCGATTCGATCCTACGCCTGGACTTTTTCAGTCAAACACTCCATTTATTTATGCGGGCCTTCCTTAAAAAGCGTGTGATATGCCGTTGCGTGACGTACAAGCATGGCATTTTTCTTACATTGGGATTCAGGATCCGGTAATTTTGCTCGTTTCGGCCTCTAAGCTGGTTAGAATTTACTTGTTTACAAGCTCAATTGTTCGTTGCAGAAGGATAGAAGCTAGAACATGCTTGAGACTGTCAAGAATTGCGATGTCTCTACAAGAGCCATCCAGGTATTGCTCAGATCGGCCATTCGTTAGGTAAACACCGTTGAACGAAAGATTCAGAAGATAACAGTTTTGAACAGAAAGTACGGAAAAAACCCCTTCTACAGTCACTGGATTCACAAGGTTAGCTTATAACCTTCATTTTTTATTTAATAGGATCACTAAGGACTAAGATTTGCTTCGAATTTTGGGTTCGACAACAGAGACTCCAATTCGATTGTTTGCAAGTTGACACCTCGAGGTAGTGCCTTTCATGAAATAGAGCGTGCACTTTCCAAACTAATCTTTATATCCTTGAAAAGAAGACCATTTCCACAGATCACAACCTTTATCTCAAGTAATTCGGAGATATACTGCATAACGAAAACGTATCTTAAAAAAATGCTCCAAAATTAGCTTTTTTAACCATAAAATGTACCTGATTTTTAAACACGTGCCGTAAATTCAAAATTGGAGATAGAATCCTGGTTTTCGGTGTAAATAACTAGATGGATCTAATCGTTTTAGTATCACCCAACTAGTCGGACAGAAAAAAGCAATAATAAATTCAGCAGAAAAAATATTTATTTGGGGATACAACGAAATAAATAGGTTTAAAAAACCGGCAAACTTCGCTACTCGATGACTATTACTAATAGACCTATAGTAGCATGGCCAATCAAAATGCAGGATTTGCATTAGTCCACTAGTTGGGTGATACTAATGTTTAATAGCATATTTTGAATGTCAGTTACTCGTCGAGAGAACAGTATGGTGTCTGCCAGTAGAGGAAGAATCATTGCAATTATTCCCTGGGCTCCATCGAAGAATGGAATTTCAAAAGTGAGCACTTTTTCTTGTTCTGTAACCCCACTTGCCGGTTTCACCCAGACATGTCCAACGTTGTAAATTTTCTCTCCGTGATCTGATTCTTGTAAGGAAAAACTAGGAACAAAGGTTGTGTAAAATATGGCGGCTGCGATGAGGAAAGTTCATATTGGCATCAAAAATAGAATTTTTGTCTTTCCCTTGTCTTTTTTAACCTTAGAGGTGGAAAAGATAGGCGGAAATGTGACCGGAAGTGTCTTGAAGAAAGTTTGTGCCGATCGCAGTTGCTTTAACAGCATCAAAAACAAGAAAAACCACATTTCCGCTTCATTTAACGAGGGGGCTTGGTCTATAATTATATTCAGTACTTACCTCTTCTTTGGCATTCCTGATGCGGTTTTCAGTGGTGCTTTTCCCCGGGCTTGCTGGCGATTACAGAACAGGTC
>BLAZ01000521.1:24329-26829 GCA_014633955.1 Acropora tenuis
CGATATGAAAGTGAAAATCAAACAAATGTAACTTGTGTTCTATAACTCGGCCTACACCATTATCCCGATGTGATAGGCGAGAGTCTGAGACAGAATAAGTCTATCGGCTAACGGAATCAACAAGTACAAGTGATAAGCATCCGACCTCCAGTCACCTTGCATTTTAATTAACTCCGCCGGAATGCCACAGTGGAAAGCAAATGTTGCGCCTCCGCATCGTAAGCTATGCCCTGAGAAGTTAGCAGGCTCCAGACCGATGCGGGAGGTGAGCGATTGAATGCTGGACCTGAAGGTTTGGGCGGTTAGGTAGTCGGGCTGTTGCGCCTTTGAAATGTATGAGAAGGCAGGAGCACTGGGGGGAACGTGGATTGCTTGAAATAATGCTTGTAAGGCCTTGATAGGGGCAAGGGTCAGAATTTGGAATACGAGGGATTGGAACGACCAAAGCTGTGTCCCCGGACTGTCTTGTTTTAGTCCACGTGACTGTAACTGCCGCACCCCAGGACGTGAAAATAATGTCGTTGCGTGACAAGCTTGAGAAGGAGGAAAAGGTTTCTCCGGACTGGGGGCATAAGTTAGCAGTTCGAAAGAAGATGAAGAGGCCGACGAGCAAAGCTGCCCATAGGGCGAGATAGGCAGAGTTCCTGAAATCCAGGTGCGAGCGGAATTTTAGAAGCATATTTGCTGTGATTGGTAACTTTCGCAAGGGAATATGGCGTTTCAAGTTTTTCAGGCCTTTGAGTGTGAGCTTGACACTCATGTCATCAAAGGCGGCGGAGTCGAACGAGCTCAGATCGTGGAGCTCGCGGAGTGCCGAAATGTAATTATGAACGGTCTTGTCGGACTTGACGGAAAAACCGACCAGCGTGATAAAACTTGACAAGGTCTCTGGTGTTGCGGGAAAGGGTTTGAGATCCTAAAATCTAGTGAACTTGTCGTACAGGGACCAGATGGAACGGTGGTTAAGTTTGGTGCCCTCGGAAAGTTAACAACTTCGATTTGTAAGTCGTCGTAGCGAAAACCTGGTAAAAGAGAAAAAAACTGAGTCATCATGGGCATCCAAAAGAGAACAATTCAGGTATACAATGATCGTCAGTGACGGAACCATACAATGGTAATACATTGTCATAAAACTGCTGTTGGCAAGAGGTGTTCAAGTCCCAGCGGCTCAAATAATCGGACCGAGAAACTTGTAGTCCTTTGGGTCGACAGGTATTTGTCTGTAGGCGCATTTTAGATCTTTTTTGTACGTAAAAGAACCAGGGCCATTAAACAGGATGAGATTCACAAAGTCTGCTGATCGAGGAAGGGTCAAGTGAAACAGAACGTCGAGAAAGGTATCTTTGGATATGCTGTCATTGATGGATCGACCGGGTAAAAAACGAAGGTCTAAAACAACACAGCGCTTGGTTTTGTCTTTGTCAACAGTTTGCAGAGGGACTTCTGTAGATTTGATGGGATGGGGTCGTGTTTGAATGGACCAGCTGTGGCTTCATGGGACAGTTCAGTGTCGATAAAACTGTCGACGGTTTGAGCAAAATTTATGACTGAGCAACGATTGGAATCGGGGGTAGGGGGTCGGACGACAAACAGTAATTTACTGACCAACCATAAGCTAAAAATAAGGCGATGTCGGATGCAGGATAATAAGTCAGACGGGCTTGCCAAGCGGGTAGATTCAGGCGGGACGGAACGACAATACGGGCACCAGAAGCATTTGGCCGGGTGTGTTTGCTACAAATTATGTGTCTGATAACAGCGGAAATCGAATGAGAAGGGGAGAGATTAAATTGCCCAGAAGGCAAGGACTTGTCTGAAGGTGAAGGCCAATCTGCTTAAACGGAGACAGGAGTTTAACCACGCGATATGTTGACAGATGATACAGGATTGTTTACATTACTCGTGATTTGGTTAGATGATTGCAGTAAAGAAGGAAACTTGACGTCTGTATCAGCCTGGTGGCCTAGTCAGGCCGAGCTGGGACTTGCAAAAGATGATGCGTTTGTGGTCGCTGGTCGAGTAGGACAGGAAGCTAATATATGGTGAGGGAATTTGCAATATGCACACACATGCTCAGTGCCAACCTGGTGAGATTGGTTAGAGCAAGTGCCAGTTCGGTTCCATTCTTCACAATATGTTTTAGGTGTAAACCCTGGCGGACGAGCTGCGGGCTGATTTTGTTGCTTAGTAAGTAAAGGCAAACGATCCGGTTCTGTGATATTAAACCGCTCGAGCTCCATGAAATGATCTCTCCAGGAAGCTAAACCGGCCTCGATTCAATAGAGAACGGCAGCATGAACGACAAAACATATACTTGGCTGCCAACGCATCAATGTCATTAAATGGGTTGACATGACCTCCTGTTGCTCGTCGCTGGCAACCCGCATCATATCTAAATAACCATACACGAATTCAGCCAGATAAAGATCCTTGAATTTCTTTTTTGCTAGGCCAAAAGGAACATGTAAATGTGGCCATTCATGGGGAGCCACTATTCTAG
>BLAZ01000521.1:46535-51535 GCA_014633955.1 Acropora tenuis
ACTTTCATGAAGACGAGAAGACGATCTGCGATAAATTTTTACGGAAAGATCTATCTAAGGTAGATTCTGGGCCAAAAACTCCATTAGTTCAGGGTGAGAACTTGAAAAAGTTGGCCAAATTTTTCAAGTTGTAACCCATCTCCATCCTTGCCATCCGTGACAATAGGAAACAGCAAACAGTCTCAGGGCTGCAATATAGTTTCAAGTAAACAAACTGAATAATTATTTTTAGGTTTCCATTGATTTAAAGACATCTTTTCGACTTTTCAAAAAAGATCAATAAGTGCCGTTGTAGACATTAGGCTGATTTAGCAAGACATCGGGAACTTCGCTTGACGACGGCGCGCGCAGTACAAACACCCATATATGGGCAATTTAGAATAGAATCCTGACTTTTCCGCGCGCCCTCCCATCGTTATCTGAAATTCCCGTCCAGCCAATTGGTGGACAGAACGCACTTCCTTTGGTCTTCAACTTGAAAGTGTTACTAGTTAATTCCTGAAGGGAGCCAATACGTTGAAATTTAAGTGAAAAAAGCTATTTAATAATGCGATGAAATTAACTTTTTTCCGAAAGCCGTCTTTTATATCAAAATAATTATTTCTTTCACTCTCTTATGAGCCTTTTTTATTTTACACCTGAATTCGTGGAAAAAAACATGTCTGACATTTTTCAGCCTCTTGGGGAATCCTGTAGATCAACGATAGTGCCTCAATGGGGACTTTAACCACTGATTCTTCAATCAAGTACTGTCCATCAACCAAGGAGGGTAAATCAAAAGCCAGTACATCCTTATATATTTTAAAACTGGACATAACCACCCCTGAGGCACTTTGACAAATCGAGAAAAACTTTGATCCCAATAAACGTCATCACGTCAATCAACTCACGAAAGTATCCGAACCCTTGTTTTACTATCACTACTACTTGGTCTCATTATGGATGTTCAAGAGCTTTTTATGAATCTTAAGAAGGACGTGGAATGTCCATTGTGCAAAGACACAGTAAAAAACCCCAAGACATTGCCATGTCTTCACTCATTCTGCTTAGAGTGTCTCGAGAAACTCGCAAACTTTGCTCGAAGACAGCCACAAACAACAATGAAATGTCCGGTTTGCCAGACTTCATCTCCAATTCCCGACACAGATACCTTCACATCTTTACCCTCATCGTTTCATCTCAACCGACTAGTGGATGTTCTCGCCCTAATAGATGGCAGCGGTCAGGCTCAGAAGTGTAACAGCTGTGACGAGAAAAACCCAGCAACAAGTTACTGTTTAATTTGTCAGAGCTTTATGTGCGCATGTTGTTTTCAATATCACCAACGGTCTTCAAGGCAACAAGAGGTCATCGCCATGTCTTAATCGACAAACTACAACCTCAAGATATGCGAGAGTTGATCCAAAGACCAGTCATGTGTTCACAGCAATATCATGAAGATCAACCACTGGAATTTTATTGTGAAGATTGCAAAGTTCCGATTTGCCTTAAGTGCAGTGTAGTGAGTCATAATCGACACAACATGACAGACACGCAGAAGGCAGCACACGAGCAAAAGATGCAAATATCGGAGGCTGTGGCCAAAGTGAAAGCGGAAATTATTTTGTATGAGAATGAAATCAAGAAGCAAATCGAATCTAAAAAGAAAAACATAACTTATATTAAGAACGCAGAAAAGAAGATGGCAGACACTCTGCAAGAGTGCATTCGCAATTTGCGTGAACACGAGACGAAAATGAAGCAGAGGTTTCGTGAGATTTATGAAGCGGAACAAAAACAACACGAAACTCGACTGGAAAACTTGGAGCTGATTACCACCCAATTGAAAAGCTGCGTGGAACGAGGCCAGGGTATATTAAAAAGAAACATCAGCGCTGAAATTCTACAAACAAATCACACCATTCTCCAACGCTGTGATGAACTGCTAAAGGCAATAAAATCTGATCGTTACAAGTCGCCATATTTAAATTACTCGGTTGAAAAGAAATTTGACCTGTTGGATCAAATTTTAGTCACCAACACTGATCCCTCAATGTGCTTAGCTGAAGGTCACTACATCGGCACGAAAGGACAAGAATCGAGAGTTGTTGTAGTTACAAGGGATTCAGAGGGATCGCAATGTTATCAACTAGATGATCAAATCAAAGTCGATATTTTAACTCCTGAAGGTGATCATCTAGAAACAGAACTGAAAGACAACAAAGATGGCAAATACACTGTGACATACACGCCACAACGTGTTGGACAACATAAAGTTGAAGTCACCGTGAATGGACAGCCACTGACTGATAACCCCTTTATTGTGCAGGTCCATTGCCATCACTATCAATTTGCTCTTAAGTTTGGATCAATTGGGAAGAGACCAGGCGAATTTCAGTGCATTAACTATATTGCTGTGAGTGACAAAACTGGAACGATAGCTGTTGCAGATTCATGGAATGAAAGCATTCAACTGTTCAGTTCAGGTGGAAAGTTTCTAAGAATTATAGGACTTAATGGCAAACCTACAGCTGTGGCATTCACAGACTGTGGTGACCTGCTGACTTTAATTTGTGGGAGCAACAGCAAGCTTCATCTTTTCAAGAAGGAAGGTCATTTCATTAAATGTTACAGCAACAAGCATCTACACAAGCCACGACACCTTTCCATTGCGAGTGATGGTCGTCTAATCGTAACTGGGGATGCAAACAACAAGGTCATGATCCTCTCCCCTGACGGGAATGACTTGCTGCTGACCTTGAATGCCCCAAACTGTGAATTTTATCCAAAATGTGCCCTTTATCATCAGAACAAATTCTATGTTTCTTATCCTGAAGCTGGTTGTGTCAAGGTATTTGACAAAGCAGGAGTGTATTTACATGACATTGGCTGTAAGGGATCCAATTATGGACAGTTTGATTACCCACACGGACTTGTTATTGACAAGTACAACCAACTGATAGTGTGTGATAGGAACAACCAAAGACTGCAACTCTTCACTCTGAATGGCAAATTTTTGAGCAAATTACAAGGACAATATTTCAACAATAGCAAACCTCGTTATGTGTTCCTTAATAATGATGACAATCTCTTTGTAGTCGATTCATGGGGAGATTGCATTTTTGTTTTTTATTACCTAGAGTGATAAACAAGAAACTGATTAGTAGCATGAAACTAATATCTGGGAATGCTTACTATTAAAAAAAAATGGAGACAGGTATTGACATTGAAATACACATCAGAATTATGAAATATTGAATCGTACGATTTATTTGACCCTATATTTTTTGAATTAGGGGCATTCAGCACAATAAGAAACTGTTGAAGTGATAAGTCTAATAGGATTAGGAAAACATTTGGGAAAATATATTTCTAAGAGTTGTAGGTATAAAAATTAACTTCAGAATCTTCGTAAGTTCAGGTTTTAGGAAAAGATACATAGAAAACGACGATCATCAGGTTACAAGGAAGACCGGTCCTTGAGGCCTGTATTTACACTAGTATATGTTTTGTGCATGCTCTTTGGATACTTAGCCAAACTTTCTTGTGATGAGTGACATTCATCCTTACATATGCATTTTTATGCAATTGACTCTTCATCAGAATAAAAAACAAAGAGCATGGATTTTGAACATAGTTATCCTAGGGACTGGACAGTACTTGGTGTAATGGCCTTGTATAGTCTTATGCCCAGGCTTAATTCTGGATACAAGCACTAGGTTTACACGGTATAACTTAAGACTGATCTTTTCTACAAGGCATGCACACTCATGCGTGCTGCGCAAGTTCACAACAGTAGTAACATATGTGTGCAACCCATTACACTTGGATCAAGGTTAGTTTCAGTGCAAGGCGGAGATGTGTTTCCTCCTGCTTGGAAAGTGAATCGAGTTTAAGACTCGCCCCATATCAAGCAGCATCCCAGAAGCTCTGGTAGAAATGTCTCCACTTTCAAAATGGCGACTAGAAGTAAATATGATTTTTTTCTTTGGGAACATTTTGATTCTCTGAAATATATTTACCACTTTACATTAACTTATTTCATCCCTCACAACGAGATTAATCCTGCTAGAACCACAATTACTCATTCCAATCTCTGGACAGATTTTTGTATAATCAGACAGTAACTATATTTAGCAGGACAGGAGTGTTCCAGCTATGCCATAACTCAAGGGTGTTTCATTATTCCTTTACCTTTATACAGTGCCCTGCTATTATTTCTTGCACTTTGTTGTTTCCCTTGTCATTATACAAAATTACAATGTCTTTAAAACAGCTTTAAAATTTTATTATTTTGTGTCTTGAGAGCCAAGTGCGCAGATTTCTTGTGTACAAAGTTGAGACAGTTATATCCTGGACATTCAAGTTAGGAATAATTAGCTTTCTAATCTTTTATTTTTAACTAGGTAAGAACACTGGGCAGTCTCTTCAATTAACAGTTTAATAGTGGGATAACATCTTAGAAAGTGGTCGCTGCCCATTGAAATATTGGTTTTGTAATATTAAATTATTGGACTATCATAAAAAAATGCCTCAGAAATGAATGATGATAACAAATAAAGAAGCCTTGACTGTGCTCTGTTCTGTTGTAAAGAACGCAGGAAGCGGCTAGAGCACGAAACAAGTGTAGGGGGAAACGCGAGCCGATAGTCCATAGTGTCTTAGGACCTAAAAGATTGCCTTCCGGTCGATGGAGTCGAAGGCCTTCTTCAAGTCGATAAGGGTGGTGAACAATGGAAGCTGTTGGTCATCGGCGCCTTCCATAAGGCGCTTGAGTATGAATATCTGCTCAGCGCAGCTTCGTCGTGTGCGGAAGCCTGCCTGGTTACATCTCAGGATCGGATCTACAAAGGGTCGTATCCTATTTAGCAGGATTCTGTTATAGGCTCGTACAATCGTTTTTGGCACCTTTCTGGCATTTTTAATTTTTGACCCAAACTAACCATTTTGCAAAGGCAATAGCCTTTGCGTCATGGCCAATTTTGGCCATTTTTAGAATGCTCTGATTTTTCGACTATTAG
>BLAZ01000521.1:313896-318896 GCA_014633955.1 Acropora tenuis
CATGACTGGAGTATTTTCTTTAGCTATGTCTACAAGTCAATAGGAAAAAGAGACTGCCACAAAGGAGTAACTATACAAATAAATATACCTGTAATAAATAAACAAATATACCAGTAAATAGCTTCATACTAATAATAATAGAATTACCAACCAATAATTACAATAAAAATAATAGAAAAATCTACTACTAGTCAAAATAACTAAATGTGAAGAAATTATCTGCTCCCCTCGTCCTACAAGCTAACATGTTCTTTAAAAGACAATGTTTCTGTGAGTTATGCCTTAGATTAAAGTTAGGCTCTTTCAGGAGTGGGCAAGGTAACAGATGATGTAGAGGATGGCTCGGAGTCATATTATCTTTTCCACAAGTCGTCTCTTCTATTGTCCAAGCTATTTAATTCACCTAATAATTATTGTAGAGCATGCGCATGTGATTCAGCTTCAGGGTAAATTATGTAGAGTGCCCTTTTTTAAACTCACTGTATGGCATCGGAAAGGTAGGCAGGAATGGCCTGGCAAACTGGGGCCGCCTACTCTAGCATTGGTCACACCATGCTTAGATAAATCTTCAGGATGTTGTCTTGGCACACCCCTGCTCTACGCTTCTCTGAGCGAATATAACTTTTTAAAGGCTTTCTTATTATTTTGTACTTGGCATGACTATTCCACTCAAGGTCTTTGTCCATAATAACCCTAAGATCTTATAAGTGTTAACACACTCAATAACATTGCCACCAATCATTATATGGTTAATGAAACAATTGGCAAATGGACCCATGGTTACAAATATACTGCACACTGTACAAGATGGCAAAATGTGCCATCGGACACCCAACCTGGGTTCTCACTTTTCAACCTACCAGGGAATTTTCATTATTACAGTACTTTGCAGTCATCACCAAGCAACAAAAAATTTGACAAAACATCAAAAGATCTGGTAACTACTGCACAAGTACCTGTTGTATTGCAAGTTCTGTGATCAGCAAGGAGTTCCACTCCTGCAGGGCAATGACAAGAGTAGCCATCTGGATAGATGTGTTTTGGTGCCAGCAAGCAGATGTGACTGCAGCTTCCAAAATCGGTTTTTGGACGGCATGGATTAGTTCCTGAGGTTCAAAACACAAGAGTAGCTAAGGATAATGCCATCTTCAAGAAGAGAAGTCAGGCTCACCTATATGCCATTCCATTGGGGCCTTCCAGGGTTCAAGTATTAAATTAAAATAATTTATGTTTCAGAGCAACTTAGCCACACTTCTCTTTTATCTCATTCTCAGGGTGTAATAATTGAGGAAAATTCAACACGATTATCCTACAGCGGGCCTCCCAACCTCTAAAATGACATGTGTGCTTGATTCTCGGATACTTACTTTCCAGTTTCACATGTACTGCTTACTTTGTTAAAAGGTCTTCAGTGTTCAGAGATTGGGAAGAAATAATAGTTTTTAATACCTCCTGGCTGACGATGCTGATGGTAAACATGAATATCCATTGGTGAGTACAAGTTTTCCTGTATAACAGATCGTTCCTGTCCATTAAACTTGTTTGCTTTGTTAATTGAACCACCACGATGCTCCCAATCAGTCCAGTACATGTAGTTTTGGAACAAAGTTAGAGCGAAGGGATGAGTGACATCCTCACGGAGAATAATGTGCCGCTTCCTGCCATCCAAATCCGAAGACTCTATGGTGCGAAGCTTGGCATCTGCCCACCAGATCCGGTCAATGGTGTAGTCAATTGTTAATGCATTTGGCCACAAGATATTTTTGCTGATCAAGACTTGGCGTGTTTCTAGGTCACCGTTCATTCCACACTTTTCAATTCTGGGAGAATCACCCCAGTCTGTCCAAAACATGAAGCTGAAGGAAAAAAAAACAAGACTTAGTTTTAATCCATAATGCTAGCTTTTGTTGCTGACCAGGGAGCAAGTCTCATGTGAGAGAGTTAGTAAAGATACTAGTCTGCCCTTCATTTTAAGACAAACTCCTTCATATTCACTGTACTTTTAACCTGAAAAGTATAATATACATCATATTATGATGTCAAACAAAGCTCAGCCATTGGTCCCAATGAATGCTTCATTTGCTCAATTGTGGGCAATATATACAGAGGAAAATTTGTGTCTGAAAGGTACCAGTCAAATGCAATTTTTTGCTTGTTGGTTCAACTCAGTTCACACGTCAAACTGACAGGCAATGCATCTACAATGAAACATTTAATTTTGTTCCTGTCATCATTACTGTTGTCGACAGCAAGGGTGGCACACAAGGTAGGAGCTTGTTTGATGCATGGTGTCTTTCTTGGGATATAAGACATTCCAAGCAGCGGTGTTCAATCTAGAAATTGGTCAAAGCTGGTCATATCTCTCACATGAAATTTTAAATTGGGTCATTTCAAAAATGGTCTGGGTCAGACTATGACACTGAAACTCTGACACAATTCAAACTAACACCAGGATTTTATCATTTTTATGCTCTTCACAGTTTTGAATCGTTTGTTGCAGTTAACAGTCAAATAATTGTAAAGCAGACCAATTCAGAATAAAGGAGTGCCTGACACAAAAAGTACTTGTACACACATACAGTGTAGTCTGAAATGTTAGTAATTTTGCATGTCATTTTGGGCCAGTGAGCCTATAATTATTATTTTTTTAACATTTGCCTTCATCATTGCCTGCTGCTCTTTTTTTTTTTTTGCATCAACTGACTCCATGATCATTTCATTTTGCATCAGATTAGAACATCAAGTGTCAATGACGCAATAATGCAGCCTAGATTGAACACTGCAAGCAGTGTGATTTTCTGTAGCTCTTATATTTCAATTTTACTTTGTATCTTACCTATTACCTATTTTTCTTCTATTCCTTTCTATATGAGTTCTAGGGCTCCAATCAACAATGTTATTACTATCGGCAACATTCTTGTTATAATTTTTTCTCTTATCATCATCAATAATATTTAGTAGATACACGCAACATAATTAATACATGAAATGTGTCTGTGAACTGCAAATGGAAACAATTTTGATGTTGAAGCTCTTCTCAGTTATTCTATGCTGCTTAAGCAGTCGGCAAAATAAATACCTAAAGTTTTCAGGCCTATCTTTCACTACTGCAGAGTTGTCAAAAGTACTCCACTGTGGGTGAAAATCACCACCTTCTTGGTTAGTTTTGACTGCCTACTAGGCCAAGCATTAACTTCCTGGAATAGGAGCGCTCTCCTGAAAACTATGATTTGAATTTTCAGCAATTTTGGAGACTGGAGAGTGCTGAGGTCTTTGCCCCTTCTGGTTTGATTTATTGCTGGCAGCATCCTTTTGCTGGCTGCTTCTTTCAAGAATTCAGCCGTCTACATCTAAACTTTCTGACAACCCTCCTACTCAGCTCAACTAGCAAAGAATAATTGCAAAGATCATCCATCCACAATGAAATAATTTCATAATAATAATAATAATTATAATAATAATATATTATTATTTATTATTATATATCATAATAATGATAATTACTAATATTAATAATTCATATATTTTAATAAAATTAAACAATGTTTTGATGTTTACATAACATTTTCAAGTCAGAATGAATAAGAATTAAACAAGTATATACATGGGACCCGTCATGCGAAAAGGCCCCAGACAACATATTTTGTCCATTTTTAGTTTTAAGCTTTTTTGCCCACTTCATTCCCCAAATAACATGATGGAAGTGATAAAAGTCCGAAAAATAACAATTGACAAAAAAAAAAACACAGAACAAAGCAACGAACCTCTAACAGAATTTAAGAAACGAAACACTTCACAGATCAAAACAAAACTCGCTTTAATCCACAAAGTTAACGATGAAATACAGCTTCGATCCCATCTTCGATGAATGGAGAAAGATTACCTAACTTCCAAATGGAGCTCCTGGCTGCTTTTATTGGTATTTGAAGTCCATTTGAGATAAATTTGTCGCCATTACCGGAACACCACACGCGAGAACCCACTTTCTGCCGCCATTTTTAGCACATGTTTTCAAAATACAAACTACTCGAAATCACATGTCATGTCGTCTGGGCCCTTTTTGCATGACACCACCCATATGATAAGTAAACAATAAGAATTAATGTACAATAGAAAATATGTATCAGAATACAAATAAAATACAATAGAAAACAATAAAAATTAGGTAAAAAGTAAATGTGATATGTGTGATGCAGATTATGTTGGAATATGATAACCCTACACCTTCACCAATGCATTGTTGAACATAAACATCACTTGGAAAGCATTTCAGGGAACACCATGGTAGTCTCCTGGGATTGAAAAGCAGCCAATTTCACGTGCTTAAAAAGTGCAGCAGCAAATTTAACTTTCTTGTCCATGAAATGCTGTTCATAAGGAAACTTAAACCTGTTTTCTATTGTAATTTATTTATATTCTGATACAATAGTTTCTATTGTACATTAGTTCTTATTGTTTGTCTAATTTTATTAAGATGTTTTTAAATCAAAATTTTTTATCGCTGAACTTCCTACTCAAATGTTACAATACGCCACTACTTATAATAATTCATAATAATTATTACTATTATTAATAATTATTATTGCTATTAATAATCATTATTATTATTAGTGGAGTAGAAGCAGTTAATATCACCGGTGTTATCATCATCACTGTCACCAACAACACTACATCAAGAGCAACATTAATAAAACTGCTTACCCAAGAGATGGATGCACCACTATTGCTCTAGGTTCCTCAAGTCCTAGTTTAACTAGCACAAGACGATTGGTTCCGTTAAAATCAGCCACCTCGATCAGGTCGATACCTGTGTCTGTCCAGTACAATTTTTTATTAATCCAATCGACTGCAATTCCATCTGGAGTATTCAGGCTGACATTTGCAAGTGGTTCTACCGTTGGGTTAGGCTCCATTTTAGCACTCTTGATGTTTTCATCCACAACATCAGTCCAGAACACCTGCCCACTCTCAAAATCAAAGTCTAGGGCTATTGCCCCTCT
>BLAZ01000521.1:321520-324020 GCA_014633955.1 Acropora tenuis
GGAGGTGTTGGGAAAGCCGTTATGTTTTTTTCATTACCCGTTGGAGGTGTTGAAGAAGGCCGTTGGAAATTGTTTTCCAAGCCGTTGGAAGTGTTGGAAAATAGCCGTTTGAATAATTCCTTTGATTCGTTGGAATAATTCCTTTGATCCATTGGAGTGTTGATCTAAGACGTTGGACGCGTTGGACCAAGTTGCAGTACGTAATCTTTCATCCGAAGGCCATTGTTTGTTGTCGTGACATCATGTCGCGTTGCGGCTTCAAAAGCATGCAAGACGGCTTTGTCCGTTCATTGCGTCAAATCTTTAGTTCGATTGCTATTAAAACTTTCATATCTTCCACGAACTATAAATTTTAACAGATGTCCTGTGTGCGTTTTATGAAGAAACACGCACATAGAGTCGATGGTAGGTTGACCTTAGAAGCGAACTATCAAACAAGCCGCTGGCGTGATGTAACGCCATAATTAATTGTCTCACCGTTTGAATTAGCGACGTAGTCTCAAAATAAAGAAGACTTGTTTATAGTTAAAAGCGTACTCTTTGCCATAACTATTGATTTTCGCTTCCAGTGTTAACTCACCGCAGCCGCACGATGTGCCTTTATCAAGCATCAGTTTGGTTGCGAACAAAAGTATGCAAATTAAAATTTTACGCATGTTTACTTTTCATTGAAAAATTGACACCCGCCTCGGATGATTTGGAAGTCGTGTGAATTTCATCGCTGTCTTCGCGTGTGTTGGGCAGGAATTTTCAGGCGGGACTGGAGATGATTCGAGTTTGAGAACGCTCATGAAGATAGCATGTCCTTGTAATTATTTTAGATCGGCATTAGATGTCGCAAACGTTCTCTGAGCTATGTCATCAGATACTCGATGAAGTAAACAACGATGATCGTGTTGTCCATTTCTAACAGTGCAATGCTGGTTAGACATTAAATTTTTCTGTCACTATGGCCTTTTCTAAAGCGGTTCCATACTTGAAAATTAAGCAACTGCAAAGCGTCGAGAGTGCTTATAAGCGAATCTTTCAGGCCTTTATAGCTGCATAAGCAGCGATAAAAAACGGTAAAAACATAAGCAGCGATAAAAAACTGGGATAAAAAGCTGCGATGATCAAATCCATTCATTCCTATCCGCTGTTCAAACCACATGGTAAATTCCTGTACTATCATCAGTGTTTAAAAGCGTGAATTGATATATGAAATACTTCATATATTGAACTGCGGATTGGAAATCAAGTAAGCTATGATCAGCACAGTTATGAACACAATTTAAGCAATTGCGTATAGAAGCCTTAAAAAGTCAGGACCCGTTGAACGCGTTGGCTATCAACATTAAAAGCGTTGGCTATCAACGCGAACCGTTGATACAACGGCTTTTCTAACTGTTGGAAGTGTTGGAGAAAAATCTTCACGAAGCATTGGGAGAAAATTACAAACCGTTGAGACTTTTTGCGCACCCGTCAGAAGTATTGAGAAAGGCATTGAAGTTGTTAGAAAATCCTTTGGCTACCCGTTGATTAGCCGTTGATTTCTACCCGTTAAACACAAAACCGTTATTGTACGTTTCTGCGTGAAAGGTCACAAGTTACATTTAACCACACTTACATTAATTTCAGTTCTGATGGAACATTAAATTTCTCTGTTTAAGTTATTTTCAAAAATCAATGCCACAAAATGATCTCCATTTTGGATTGAAATAACTTTTGCATTGTGTAGGACCCATTATAGTGTCTCCTTCTAATTTTTTGCAAGCAACAAACAAATTGGGAATGGCTGAATTTAGAGTTCAGCCTTTGGGGTAAAGCTTTTTTGTTTACAGCTGCCTGCAGATGAGGCTGGTGGGTCAATAAAATGGAATATGATCCACTGCCATCGCTTACGTGTCAAAACTGCTGACAGCTGGAATAACCGCTGCTGGCTACCACTTCAAAAAATTTAGGAGCCAAGCGGCTACCAGAAAAAAGTTAACCTTGTGACCCCCGCACGGAACCCTTGCATTGACAAGTAATACAATTTGGTTGATCTATAGTCGCTCCAATTATTGCAGTATTCTACCACTACCATGGCAACACTCAGGAGAGAAGAAGAACTTACCACAAGACTCTGGCTCATCTTTTCCATTATGGCAATCTTTGTGGTTGTCACACACCTTCTGGTCCTTAATACACTGATTAGAGTCTCCACATTGAAACTCGCCCTCTTTGCAAACACTTGGGGTTGGTAGAGCTGAAAAAATTACAATGAAATATTAATAGAATGTACATTTAAAGTTTAACTTCTTGCTTTGCATGTAATTTCCTCCAAATTGCTAATACAGTGCTACTCAAAAGTCACCAGTCACATGGCGTTTCCAGCTAGGATTTGCCAAGATGAAAGATAATTTTACTGCTCTTTTAGTATCAGTACATAGAGCAAATTACAGCGTGAACTTCCAGATCTCGCTATGTTGCAAATTTTAATTTCATTTTGATAAACACACGATACATTCACAGAAACGTT
>BLAZ01000521.1:463329-465829 GCA_014633955.1 Acropora tenuis
TCACAATAGTCCGGCTAACTGCATGGAATGTCTGAAATCTATAGAACGGAAAAATTCATAGAAGACGCAAACACAATCTCAATTTTTCTCTCGTAATAAATTCATGAACTACTTCGACTTACTTATTTCATTCTACTGATCTCTAAGGAACTTTGCAATCAGTTAGGCATAGCGTTGCAAATCAAAAACTGTGATGCAAGTGTTTTATGGTTATTACGCATGAATTGATCCTTTCGGTCTAGAAGACAGACTAAGTAAACAAAATAGTATTAATTAATAACTCAGCTCCTTCCTAAACTGTCCCTTTGATTAAAATTGTACACGTAGCTATCTTTCATGAGGGAATAACGGAAAACAGTCTGCTACAAAACCAAGTGTAACTATAAGAAGCTTCGATGGAACGGTAAATATAATGTTGGCCTTATCGCCCTGTTTAACAGTACCATAGTTAGGCTCCAGTCTCATAGAAATTGCCTTGTCCCTCATTGGAATGAACTCCGCAGAATATAGTAATATAAATCGATGCACAATTTAAGATAGGATAACGTGTGGCAAAGAATAATAACGACTAAAAGCTTCTCTAACAAGAAGCCTTCGATGAAAGCTGTAATTGTTTCAAACCGGCAAAGCCAACATAGATTTTCGAAGTAATATAGTCAGCAACAAGACCAATGTGCAAGACATAAAACAGTTTTGAAAAGATTGTAAAAAAAAAAGTAGCTTGGATAGATCAGTGAAATTTCCCAGAAATCGAAGTTCCGGCACAACTGAGCGCGCGTAGGAAGTCCATCGCTACGTTAAGAGAAAGTAATTACCGTTCATTATGTGATAGCATCACGTACTGTCCTAAATAATTCTTACCTTGAATATCAGACATTAAAAAATATAATACCGCTTCAGGATAACACGTTTGGACTACAAATCTAACAACAAATATGGCAGAACAAAATAGCACTGAGCACAAGAGACGTTTTATTTATTACATTCTTCCACGCCCACTGATTACGGTCGACGTCATGGCGTTCCGTTTCTTGGTCATAACATAGTTAACATTAACTATGTACGGCGTTATTCAGAGTTTTCAGCGCAAAGCGCGAGGAAAAAGAAAAATTAATTGTCTTTCAATTATTTTTTGTATTTTAGAACTGTGTCTAGATTTTCAAAGCAATACTATTAAGTGGGACGGAATGGATTGAACAATATATAAACTTGGAACATGTCTCAACTGGCTCGTCGCAGTTCATTGCTCAACCATAACAGGGAACACCAGGGCATATGATCAGCAAAAACTGCTCTTGCACATTTAAGAGCCAGGAAAAATGTTTATTTTCCAAATCGAACATCCAAAGTTTATGTCTTGGCTATTTGCTGCCCGCAAAAAAATTCATACACAATTCCACCGATTTTGCTCTGGAATTTGTAACAATAGTTAGGCTCCAGTCTCATAGAAATTGCCTTGTGCCTCATTGGAATGAACTCTGCAGAATAGAGTAATATAAACTAATCCACAATTTGAGATAAGCTAACGTATGGCAAAGAATAATAACGACTAAAAACTTCTCCAACTAGAAATCTTCGACGAAAGTCAATTGCAAACATGCGCATCATTGTCTCAAACAAAGCCAACATAGATTTACGAAGTCATCCCTGAGTCAGCAACATGACCAATGTGTGTAAGACATAAAACAGTCTTCAAAAGATTGTAACAAAAAAGAGTAGCTGAGATAGGTCACTGCGATTTCCCAGAAATCGAAGTTCCAGCACAACTGAGCGCCCGTAGGAAGCCCATCGCTACGTTAAGAGAAAGTAATTACCGTCCATTATGTCATAGTATTACGTACCGTCCTAAATAATCCTTAGCTTGAATATCAGACACTAATACCGCTTCAGGAATAGGATAACGCGTTTGGACTACAAATCTAATAGGCAAATAGCACTGAGCACAAGAGACCTTTTATTTATTACATTCTTCCACGCCCACTGATTCCATTGGTTGTATAACGGTCGACGTCATGGCGTTCCGTTTCTTGGTCATAGCAAAGTTAACAGTAACTACGTACGGCGTTATTGAGAGTTTTCAGCGCAAAGCGCGAGGAAAAAGAAAAATTAATTGTCTTTCAATTATTTTTTTGTATTTTAGAACTGTGTCTAGATTTTCATCGCTTTATTGGGAATCAATTGAACAATATATAAACTCATTGAAGAAGCACTCAAATTTAATGTGGAACAGGTCTCGACTGGCTCGTCGATGTTCATTACTCAACCATTGCACGGAACACCAGGGGTATGGTTAACAAAAATTGCTCTTGCACCTTTAAAGAGCCAGGAAAATGTTTATTTTCCAAACTTTACATTTAAAGTTCATGTCCTGGCTGTCTGGTTCGTAGGAAAAGAAAAGGAAAGAAAAGGAACTTTATTTAAGAGTCTAGTCGTTCTAGCACTGGAGCACTAATTGGGGACACTGTAACTGAAATTAACAATTAACATAATCAAGTCAAAT
>BLAZ01000521.1:529684-532184 GCA_014633955.1 Acropora tenuis
GTGAAAGATGATGTCCTTGGAGAGGTCACAGAGTAAGAATACTGTCCCCCATTACTGACTGAAAACGATCAACTCAAGTGCATAATACAACAACTAGCCAGAACAAAACACTTCAAGCTTGATGTGTATTATTTTCTCATTCCTTATATTCGTTCATTCAAAGAGGGGGGAATGGAAAGAGTCGCTAAGAAGAAATGGCAAAATAGCTGTTAAATGACTTGTGTCGACTGAATAAAGTTGGAAAGACACAGAATACTACACTGAGTTGAGTTTTTGCTGTTTTTATAAACCACTAAGCTCAAACTATAATCTCAAACTGAGGAATCTGAGCCTGTGATAGGTAAGATAAGCGAATACCGGATTTCGTTGCGTCAATCTCATACTCAGAGTCTTCCGGCCTATTGGTGAGCGCCGGGAGAGACTCTGGGTTAGAATGGAGTGATCACCTTGTATTACCCTGCGCATAACACAGCGTAATTGGCAACATTTCAAAATGGCGACCTTTCGTGTGAGAAAAAACTCGCTAGAAAGATGAATGGCCCTTTTCAGAGGACAGCAGTAAAGAGCAGTAGGGAAAACTTTTTAAAAAAGGAATCGAGTGATGTCATTGTTGATGCTAAAGTGTCATTCCAGTCTGAGTGAGACAGTGAAACCGTAGTATCGTAAAGGCGTGTTGTCGAGCTCGGTTTGCTTTCCAAAGAGCTCGCTGATAATTGCAATAATTGCAATGCCATTCTTTATCGACATTTGTAAATATTTCGAATTGACACAGAGAACCACTCATCTTTAGAACCTAAAAACGTGAGGACTTGTGGGAAAGCTTTCACCAGTGACATTCTGACTTGTGACGAGATAAGAAATGGCTGTTTTCTCCCAAACAAGGTCAGTGACCTATCTATTTTTTTGACATGATTTTATTCTCTTACTCTTCCTCTTTCTGTTGTAAAACTTTTCTGTAAAAATTGTGTCAGAGAAAAATGTTACAAGCAAAAAAGTATTCGTAGCCATCACTCGTGTCCTTGAGATCACGCCACCCGAGGAATATATTTCAATGTCACTACAAGGTAGAGAACAATTGAGAAAATCTTTTGACATGCAACTTCTACTACTAAGGAATTACTTTTCCAACCCGCCATTATTAGACAATCTGTTATTTCAGTTCTAATTTTAGGCCTGCGCCCTAACACTGGAACTCACGTTTTCTGGGAAAATGGTGACCATTATTCCGGACTTTCCGGGTGCTGACCTGCAGACCAGAAAGCCAGAGCACTCTGGGTATGAGATTTGCGTCGCGTACGTCTCACTATTTTATCTCACATTAAAAATACCTTGATTTGTTTCCTCTATTGGCAGGGAAGGATTAGCTTCTGTAGTTATAAAATCAGAGGAACAGACAAACAAACAACACGGTTAGTGAAAACGTTTACGAAAACGAAAATATACTGCATAACAAACATGAAAAAAATCATCCACGCATTTCGTGCAATAATTATTATTTCACAATAGGATGTTCAATAGGGTGTTCAGTAATCATACTTTTTAACATGAACAAATTACTACTTCCTCCAACCCTTCCCCCACCCCAGCCCCCTAAGCACGACAATTGTTTTCCACAGATGGCAAAATGGGCTGTTCCCATTCTAAACCAAATTTCTTGTTTCTAAAGATACTGTGGGGCTGCGTCGATGGGAGGGTAAAACATGAAAATTTGGTTTTATCAAAAGAGTCGATAAAGGTCGAATTACCACCGTGAAAGATTTGGAAAGCTGGCGTTTCGAGCGCCAGCTTTCCAAATCTTCCACGGTTGTATTTCGATCGACTTTATGAACTGGTTTGATAAAACCAAATTTTTATGTCCAATGCTAAAACAGCCTTGAAGATAAACAAAGCAGCCGAGGCTGGAGAAATCACCGCAAAAAAAGCATTTGTTCCAAACTTTTTTAAGTGCGAACAGACTCTTACAGTCAACGCGCTTCACGCATGAACGCACAACTTCAAACATTCAAAAAATATTTCATTCACCGATTTCATTTTTCAATTATGAAATGATTCTTCGAAGTTTCAATTGCACAACTGTAAATCAAATTAAAAGTAGTAAAAAACTAGTGGTAAAATTGAAAATAAGAAATCTGCAGTTATTACAGATGAAAACTATTTTCAAATTATTTTTCTGCCGAGTGCCGTTGTTTTCGCGCGGGAACAGATGAGCGACTGTGTCACCGCCGCGTTGCCTTTTTAAAATATGCGCTCGTTCGCTCGTGGTTTCATGTATTACAGTGTAAAACCCAGAATGTCTTCCTCTCCTATGCACTTTTGAAGATGCAGTTTTTCTTCTGGGATAGCGCTTACTGGAATTCCCGTTCGAAAAAACTTAAAATTTTGAGGCAACTTCGGAAACGATGTCCTGTCTTATTTCTTTAAACGTTTTGCTTAGATAAGGTTGTGTTCGCTCAACAAACGCAAGAGCCTTGCTGTTGCCCTCAATATTTATCTTCATGAG
>BLAZ01000523.1:15945-18445 GCA_014633955.1 Acropora tenuis
GGATTTGTAAAACACGGATTTGTAAAACACGGATTTGTAAAACACGGATTTGTAAAACGCGGATTTGTAAAACACGGATTTGTAAAACACGGAATTGAAAAATTTGTTGCAAACCAAAGTATTGCCTGGTTTTAGGTCTCTGTGGGCAATGCCGTCAATGTCTACAAAATGCACGAAATCTTGAAGTGTGGTCACCTTTTTTTCTACGCCAAAATGACCGAAGTCGAAGCACGAATACTTCATCATTATGGCATAGGGCTCGTGACAAAACCTCAGGAACCCGGAGATATTTATGTGGCCTTTGACACTATGGAGGATACCGGCTTCCTTCTCGAAGCGTCGCTTTGAATCGGCGGATTCACCTTTTAACTTCTTGACACAAACATGACGCTGCATCTCTCCTAATGTAAAGTCAGCCAAATAGACGGTCCCAAATGTCCCGCTTCCAAGCTCTTCTCTAATTTTTACAGAGCTCTATGCGAACTCTGGAAACTCAAATCCACGTCGCCGTTTTCTGGTCAGAGATGGAAGTTTAAAAGAAGCCGCCATCTCCTTCCTCGCACAATAACCTATCTTCTCCCGCGCAAATTTAAAAGATGCAAATTTATTTTCTACAGAGGTCTACAATGCATTTTTAAAATTACGGTCTTTTGGCAGCCTGGTTGTTTGTATGTCACGTACACTTTTCTTTGATCCATGTTTGCCCTAGTAAAATGACCTATTCCCGTTAAACGTTGGAAATCGGTCTTGACCAGCTCCTGTGTATTAAGATGTTGATAATTTTAAAATAAAAACGCGCCAAATGCATTGTAAAGTTAAATATAAGTACGCGGAATTTTGTTTTTGAACACGAGAGAATGCCGAAAATGCCGGGAATACTTACTCGCTGTACGCGAGTGCTTCTCGTATTTCTCGATTATTCGTAAACATTTCCAAATGCTAATATTAATCAACATCAAACAATCTTTTAGAGAAATTATTTGAATGTGAAACGGTAACATAACATGAAAATAATGTAAAGTAAAAGAATTAAGATTTAAAAGGGACAGACAAATAAACAAATAAACAGTCAAACAATGCTATCATTTTTACAAAAAATGATAAACGTTCCTTTACAAATCCGTGTTTTAGAAATCCGTGTTTTAGAAATCCGTGTTTTACAAATCCGTGTTTTACAAATGCGCGTTTTACAAATCCGCGTTTTACAAATCCGCGTTTTACAAATCCGTGTTTAACAAATCCGTGTTTTACAAATCCGCGTTTTACAAATCCGCGTTTTACAAATCCGCGTTTTACAAATCCGTGTTTTACAAATCCAGTCCGTGTTTTACAAATCCAATCCAGTCCATGTTTTACAATATGCCGTTAAATATCAGGTAGGGCAGCTACACAGAATAGAAACTATTCTGTGTAGCTGCCCTACCTGATATTTCCTGATATTTTCTGATATTTCCTGTCGGAGGTCAAGTGGTAGCACCTGCTGCTTCATGTGAGTATTCGACATTTTCACCCCTTGTTTGTTGGTTCTGTGACGGTATGAATGATTTGTCCTCCAGGTTTCATTAAGACTGCCAAATTAATGTCTTTATTGCATCCTTTGAGAAATCACTGGTGATCCCTTACAACCTGATTGGCTCTTAGCAGTGCGATTAATTCACGAATCGCACTATTTTCTGTTATAAATCGCGCCTTTTCCCCAGCGAATGAGAAAGAAACACTGAAACAAAACAACCAGCTTGATTTCAAGGCTTGTTTAAAGTCGTGAACCAATGAAATTACAGGAAAATGAAAGGCAAAGAATCGAAAGCCATTGGGTGGCGAATTTGGCAACTTTTGTTCCAAAATTTTGCTTTAAATTTCCTTTGGATGTCCAGGTGATAAAGTGGTAATTGAACTGAGTGGAGTGCATTTTGTTGTTGTTGTTGTTGTTGTTGTCGTAGTTTACTGAAACGAGCTCAATTCTCAGAGGATTAGTTTTCAGCAGAAAAATGGCACCCACGTGTAAGAGCTTTGTTCAAAAGACATAACTTTCAGATTTTTCGATGCAGAAGCATAAATAGCACTCAAATTATAGAACTTTTTTTCATTAAAAATGGAAATCAAGGAAGATAATACCTGAATGTGAAGTCAAAACGTTAGACAAGAAATGAAAAGAATTTCTAGAACCTCCAATATTGCTAAACTGAAAGGTTAAATTTTCCAAATGATCAGGTTTAACTTCCAAGCAATCGTTGCCTGTGCCACTCATTGCTCAGGTTAACAATAATTGGCGCTTACATTTCGGTCTTTGATTTCTTATTGAAAAATTATTTCCAAAGCGATCAGTCGCAGTACGCATTTAAGAAGCAGGTGCGACTTTCACCCAGTCACCTTGTTCATCCCAATGATTTGACACCGGCTAGCTGTATTACTGATTTGCTGAGCCAAACCAAACTCTTGCGCCCTTTCTAAACTCCTTCATTCTTAGGGTGTAAACTAAAGGATTTACAAAGGAGTTGGC
>BLAZ01000523.1:101181-103763 GCA_014633955.1 Acropora tenuis
ATTAATACACATTTTTTGTGGAACAGCAAAATGCGAGAATGTAAATCTATGTCAATAATGCATATTAAAATAACATTTCCTCAAACAATAACATTTTCTCAATTTTACAGTGTTTTCACATTTATCACAAAATCATGAGATTGAGCAAATATAAAAACGGTTGTTTTCAAATGACGGATGTTTTTGGTGTTATTTTTTGATTTGATAGAAGGGAAATTTCTCAAGTGTAATAAATTATTTAGCCAAACAATGGAGTTGAATGTTCTGATATTTAATGATGTGACAAGTTAGGGAAATGATATCAAAGCTTTCTACAGATAGAAGAACAACATGTATCAGACATGATGAATTATCCCAATTTTAACGTCAGTCTCACCAACTTTCCAGTCAAAGACTGTGACACGCCGCCTTCCGATTGCACGACAATTAACTCAGATCAAACAAACAGTTTCGTGTGTAATTATTTATTTTTCTATTGAATCATGTTTACAACGGCATCAGCAGGTACCAAGGGCTGATGGAAAATTGTTACTTCAAAAATCCTTCGTCAACAAAAGAATTGACAGCCAAAAAATGCAAACAAAACTCATAAAGAAAAAACCAAACAAATAAAATAAGAATTTGAAGCAAGAAGGAACGCTATAAAGTCCTCGAATCCCCGTGATCAACATGGCACATGGTTAATTTGTTAGAACAGAACCATATCTCGGTCATTCTATATGGCAAATTTGCATTTTAATCAAAATGGTCAAAACCTTGAAACCGCACATCCAAATTATATAAGAATACACAACAACAAACGGAAACATCCCTGATTGAATAAAGATTTGTTGGATTTAAAAATAGACGACAGTACACACGACTTAATCCATTCCAAATAAGAGCCGAATAAACCAAACAGTCGATTTCAGGTTAAGCACAACTGCCAAGTCATTTTTGATATTTCGATTCGAATACAAACAAAGTAATTGCTCTACCGCACGGATAACAGAGAAAATGCAGAAAATGTTTGTTTGAATCTCAGTTTAAAATTTTTCACTGGTACGAAAGGCTTTCATAATCAAAGAAAGAGCGGGAATCGCATGATCATTTTTCGATGTACCTGCGGCGCGAAGCTGTCAATACGCCGCGGACTATTTGTGCGGTACTTTCACTTTACATTGAACGCTTCGATAACTTAAGCTTAACATCACATCAAAGAATTTTGAAGATAACATTTCTAAAACCTACCAAATTGCCGAGGAGCACCGCACTTCTGGGAGACCGAGGTCCTCGACTTCCTTTAAGAAACGGACGCTGTATTTCTTTTTCCTTTCCCCTGTAGCGATTCTTTGTTCCGTACGCACGAACAAGGAGGCAAAGACAAGTCAAGCATAGCACTACCGAGAGAGCTAACACCAGCAAAAAGTGGTCATCTGTTGATGAAACAAAACACTCTGAGTCCCTTAACGACAACGGCCATCAGCTTCAACGAGCGAAGTTGGCAAAAAGCAACCCATGACACGCCGAGACCAGTCAAAGGCTCACAGAAGATATATCGCGCGTAGACTGTAAGAGTTGAGATAGTGTTCTTTCCACGAGGAAAGAATTCCACCAAGTTTACACGCATTAAGTGACTTACCACCGCTTAAAAACACTGGGCTCATTACAAGTCACTCTGTCACAAAGGCATCAAAGTGAATCGAAGCCAGCTCTTATTCAACACACGAGTCAGCGAGAGTAACACTCTCACGTCACAAAGAATATTGAACCTCGCACGCACGAGAATATATTAGAGTGATCAGCGAGAAAGTAATTGGTTATGAAAGATACAACATTGGAAGGCATAGAATCTGAGGAAAGAACGTTAATGAATATTATTCAGATAATCTTGAGATTTCATCCACAAACGAGAAATATATCATTTCGAGACAACAACAAAGGAGACATTAGACCCTTCCTCCTCCCCATTCAGTAAAAACGTCACGCATTTTCGCATCCTGTCACGCGTACTCAACAACGGTACCGATCGCCTCAACTTCTCACGAAGTGTGTTGCGTAACTTCGACGGATGGTGGCCATGTGATTATCAAACGGATTAGATGATGTGCGCTCATGCTTTAGCCTTGCGTGGGCTTCTATGAAAAGTAACAGGGTTCCAGCGAAGCGAATGACATTATTAGAATGGCTTGGATCTTAGCTGCATGAACGGGATACGAATTTAAATTTATATGTTCCCCGATTGGGAGCAATTTCAGAAAAACCCATCACTTATAACCTGGAAGAAGCAGAAATCGGTTGGATAAAACTGACTACTTGATACAAATCGGACGGTGGTTATCAGACGATATCCGCCGTCCTATTTGATACTCGTCGTCTGATTTTGTTTCGACGAAATAAAGGCCCAGAAACTATCAAGCGTTCCAGCTAAACTTTTAATCGGTTATGGAAAACAAAAGACTACTTTTTGCAGAAGCCAGTGACGGAGAAATGAAAAACCTCGCTGAAAAAAAAAACACGAACAAATCTACAAAATATATAGTAACGATCTACGTGCGTTCGCCTTGAGAAATTATTCGGAGGGTTATAAAATAAATAAATCC
>BLAZ01000523.1:129372-131872 GCA_014633955.1 Acropora tenuis
GTAAAGTAAAGAATTGTGTTTGTTATCACCATTTGGGTATTATGTAAGAAAGGGGGGCCCCTTAAATCAAGTCAAAAGATTGAATGGGAGTACCTTAAAAAACATGGGTGCTATTGAGCAGAAGTCTGGAAATAATTTGGGATAAAAAACAATTTCTCCTCCACCCCCCCCCCCCCTCCAACTTAGCTTATGACTGGTCCCTAAGGATAAAAGCTATCGTAACCTCCCGCAAAACTTTAAGGTCAACATCAAATTAAATCAATTACAAAATAAAGCAATGGAGCTAGAGTCATCTACAAAGTTTGCATTTCTTCTGCATTTGATGAATGTGTAATTGCGTACGATTCCTAATCAAGTTGATGAAATTCTTCACATACTTCACTGCCAGCGCACAGAAATTTTAGCGACCACTTACGACCAATTTCTAGCCTTCAGCGTGTGAGTAGGCGTTCCTTAGTGCTGGCAGATGATGGCAAACAGCTCGTGAATTCATCGTGCCGAGAGATTATTCAGAGTCTGAGAAAGAGGACCTGAAAGCCACTCCCAGTTTGAAGAAAACAGGAGATTGCTTCATTCCAAACGAACTGAAAATTTGAACTGGAAGTCTGTCACCCATTCTATTTATTGTGAAAAAAGAAAATTTGGTTTCTTTTACCGCGATTAAGACTGAGATAAATTTTTCTCCAACACTTTCAATCCACCATTATCAGACAATCACTTATTTCCGCTCTGATTTCAAGCACGTGGAATAAGACTTAGAAAGCGGAAAATGGAGTCCATTATAGACCGAATGCAAAAATGGCAGCCAATTAATTATTCTTTTATCTTTGTGCTAATTAGCCTCAATAGCCTCGTCAGCATGCAAAAAATATAAAAGAATTTTCACACAAAAATGAGGCTAATCAGTCCAATGAGCATTTAGATAAAAGAATAATAATTAAGCCGCCGTTTATGCATTCGGCGTATTGTAAAGTCTATCCGGGTGCTCACCCGCTGACCAAATGCACGAGGACTCTGGCTAAGAGATTACAGAAGAGATAGCCTGAAGGATAATACTACCTAGTCATCAAGCCCCAATTTTTGAATGCACAACATGCAATAGAAGCACCTGTTGGCAGGAGTGAGAAGATAGTTTGCTTGAACAAAGGGAGTGTCTGATTCCCACCAATGTAACCAGGAAAGTAGAGATGCCTCATAATAGCTGAAGTCTGACGTCAAGAAAGGAAAATTAGAAATGTAATCACTATCTAGTGACAGCGCTTGTGGTTTGATGTGGTACATGGCTGCTTTAAGTTCCACTGGGATTGGCTCATGGCCCCTGGAACTTTTTATTTTTCAACTTTTTTTTTTCTTTCCCTCTTTCCTTTGTTTTAATTTTATGGGCATTTAATATCTTGTCTTACTTAACCCTAAACCCTAACCCTGACACCATTTGAAACTATCTGAGTAAAAGTCAGGAGACACTTTGTGACACGTATTGAAGTTGGCACGCATCTGATTAGTTGCAATCCTGGACATATCCGATGCATGCTTGATCATCTGATGAATTATGTTACAAGTGATGCTGCATTGTGATAATTCAAGATCTCCAAACAATTAAGAAGCATTTTTAACTGCTTTTAAACATTTTAAAAAAGCATTCAGTACAGGCAACCCACATAAATATAGCTGCCCACCTCAAAATGAATATTGAAAAAATTCAACTGCGAAGAGTACACTTCATGAAGCAACAAGGTGGATGATCAGACATAGTTTGATGCTACTCTGCTTTAAATGCAACTAAAAAAGTTACGATTTAAGATCCAACACTTCAGCACTCCTGTCTCCTGTCTAGCGGTGATCTGAAGTGACAGGTTTCTTTTGTACACTCACTAATAAGCATTCATTATTATTAATGAAGTATAAATTATCTAAAGACCACCTTTACCAACATTCTAAGGACATGGGCAGAGTCATTGTGCCAAGCCTCCAAACATAGACATCAATGGCACCCTGTCCTAAGTGAGGAAAGAGTCTTGCAAAAGAGGTTGGCCTTAATCCATAACATGAGTGCTTAGGCTCAATCAGTAAAGTAACAGTATGATCTTGGGGACTTTTGGTGTGTATATCCATGGGATCCACCCCGCTCTATCAAAACAGTATATAACTTTCCTTCTTTTGCATCCAGCAACAAATGATATGTTAGTGATAGAACAGTTGGTTGTCCAAAAACCAATATCAATGTAATTACTCCGACCAATCACAACAGGAGCAAACACGATCAACTAATCAGAATTACAGGTAATTACCTGTAACTTGCTCAAAGCTCAAGAAAAATCGTGTGTACAAGGAGCAATTGGTTTAGGCTTTGCATCTCATTGGTTGAATAACTGGTGCAAGGTTTTTTAGCCAGTCACTAAGCATAGTAATAATTGCAATCACATTATTTTTTTTGACAATCATTTGATGTGTTCTGTATTGAATAAAAATCATTGATTCTATTCTCCGTCAAAAAAAGAAA
>BLAZ01000523.1:220091-222591 GCA_014633955.1 Acropora tenuis
CGGAAATGGTATATATTAATAATTATTGTTCACTGTTTCATCAAAGCGACAGCGATAAGCCTAAAAAAAACATAAATATCTGGCCCCATTGTGGCTTTTACATATGAACATTAATGACCATAAAACTATTTAGGTGATAAGAATTGAAAAAAGTTTAAATTTCAAGGGGTCTGAGTTTTCGGGGTCTGAGGTCTGAGTTTTCGGGGTCTGAGGTTTCGTGACACCCTTTTTGATTGCCTCTAATTGTCAACAGAGCTTGGAACATTTCACATGGGAGAGTATTATCACTGACTGAGATGAAGCAACGTGCTCCAGATGTGTTAGATGTCCTTGCCACCATTGCAGTACCTGAAATAAAAGAACATGCTGCAGAGCAGAAAATTCCTCCTTTGTGCACTGGATATGGAATTCTTATGAACACGAGATGGAAAGTAAAGAACTAAACCTTATTCAAAAAGTCAATGGTATCCTTCTTGGTTTTGGAAATGCTACTGAAAGAGTAAATAATACTTTACAATAATAAATAATTTTATTGTCTGACCACTGTGCAATGATAACATTCATGATTTTCTGTGTAATTTCAATAATTGTATGACATTTAGTTATTGGCATATTATAAATAATTATTTTGCCAAACTGTTTTCCATTGTTAAGTTTACTGTTGTGCTAAGATATAATTTTGAGTTTCAGTTCTCATCGAGATGATAATAACCTGGAGTATGTCATACTTTTATATAATGACAAAGTCAGTGCGCATGTTCTGATTGGTCAATCAGCTTTTGTTCATTGTGCTTGTAAACTCATAGGAATTTCTTGTGATTTATACTTTATTATATAAAAGCAATAGACTACAAGTTTCTATGGTTTATAGGCTGACAAACCACTTGGGATGTTGGAAGAACAAAAGATTTCATAAAATTAATCACTCACCTGTGGCTTGTGATTTCGGGGTTTATGAATTCTTCTTGTTTTCTTCCAACATGCCACGTGGTTTATCAGCGTTTAAACCATAGAAATGTGTGGTCTATTGCTTAATTTGAATGTTTTCAAACGGTAGTCTAGTTAAAAGTAGAATTTAAGTCATGATTGCAGGGAAGGTTAATTTAATACAAATACTAGTAATATATAGCTGTATTATTGTGGTTTTGTAGGATTACATTGGCTAAGATTTTGAAATCCAGATTGTCAAATACTAAGTACCGGTATTTGACAATCTGGATTTCAAAATCTTAGCCAATGTAATCCTACAAAATCATAGAAATTCAGACATGCATTAATGGATTGTGCATTACCTAACCTTTGACAGGGTCAGCTCTGAAAACCTTGATGACTCAAAGCCTCAGAAGGCCAATGTGGAAGACTTTGAGCTACAGTAGTTGAGTATTTGTTAAACAAGAGTGAATTGGAAAAACTCCGCAGTGATTTTATTGTGTTGGTGGCACGTGTCCTGGCGGAATTCTTTAGTTTTATGGCAACACTGGGAGTGTCTGTAATCCCTAAACATATTTCTCACAGGTAAGTACATTTATTGAATTATTTTGTTAAATGAAATGAAATTTGGAAGTGAAAATATTAATGAATCAAAGCCTCAACCACAAGGTGAGGATGGTAGAACTATTTTCATATCCTCAAACAGGCAGGCAGTCCAGCTGCAACAGTCTGTTTTGCTTTTTATTTTAAGAACTGCACTGTCAATATTGATGTCAATATCATTACGGTGGCTCAAAAACCAGTTTCAACACTTGAAAGAAATGTTGTTATTATTCCTGGGTCCCCATTAACTACCCTTGGGATACTCTTACCTCTTGATGTTAATGATACTTTTAATAGAACAATAATATGTGACATCACATTAAAACTGTATAATTATTCCGGTCACCATGCTCTGCAACATGCAGTACCTGAACAGTAGTAAATTGTCGAAGACACAAATTAACTAAACAAGGTGCAAAGATTGCACAAGCATATTCATGATGTAAAAAAAATGATATATTTAAAAAGTGGCTGGATAATATATCATTTACCGTAATATTTCATTTATTAATAAGTTAATATGATTTTCCAGGTTCTCTGCTTCAATGAAAAAAAAAGTCTGTGATCATTGGCCTACCTGTTGTACCTTTAACCAGTCAAAACATTCAGATGTATGTTTGTCAGTATACCTGGAGTATGTACAAAGCCTGCTTCTAGATAGTTACAAGCCAGAGGTATAGACAATATCTTTTAATTTTTTTGAAACTATCCAAACTCAATACATTCAATTGATAATACTTTTATTAATTACAAAGCAATTTGTATATTAATAACTATTAAATGCCATGATAGCAATGGGCTACACTGCACAGTAAGTTTAACTTTACAGCATATTATACAACTTATGATCATGATATTGATAGTCAAACATTTATTTGTCTTCTACTAAGTTGCAAGAGCAGAATTTGTTCACTGGTAGCTGGTACTCAAAGTTAGAGGAGATCCTCGGACAAATAGCCAGGAACCA
>BLAZ01000523.1:225091-226467 GCA_014633955.1 Acropora tenuis
ATAACCTGTGTGGAAGCAATGTACCCTGAGAAAACTGCTCACAGAATACTCTACGGCCAATTTGTAAACCCAAGAGGTGGGGAAGGAAACAATTGCGCCAAGGATCTGAAAATGGAACATTGTATACAGGACAATAAAGTCTTGATGAGGGGGATGCGAGCCAACAAAACCCTTGAAGCTGTGCAAAGATGTTCGGGATCCTCGCTCTTATGCACAGAAGCAGTTCTGCATCCAGTTTGATGAACAGAGTAAACTGCCCACAGAATCGACAAGTCACACTCATGCTTGCACAACAGAGGATGTCAAAGCCATGATGGACATTTTGCAGCAGATTAAACCCTTTAAGTTCAATGCTGGAAGATTGCTCAAATCATTTCCACATATTTCCAAGACTCCATTGGACAAACTAGTTGTGGCGCTTCTCCATACCTGGCTTACAAACCCCAGGCGTAAACTTTTTGGTGGTGTAGTAGAGTTTGCTGATGAAGAATCAGAAGAACACTCTTCTGAAAATGATGATGACGGCTTCGAAGGGGACATCTTTGATTATATGTAATAATAATTATTACTGTCCTAATGTAGTTGTTCAGTTTTCACAGAAATAATAATTAATGTGTAAGTTGTCAATAATTAGAAAAACAAGGCCTTCACAAAATTACAAAAAATGTGCAAATTGCACCAGTTAGACCCACAATTATTGTTATGGATGACCTTCAACTGGCAATTTTCTAATGAAAGCCACTTTTTGTTGAATACTTTTGCCCTATTGTACTCTGCAAATGATCGCAAAAATTCGCTTCAAAATCGTGTGGGTCTTTATACAGAGAATCAGTATTTAGGTTTACTGGATATGAGCACGTTTCTGTGATTTTAATGCATGTATAACAGCGTTTTTGTGCAGTATTTCGGCCCGAAGACCGCTTCGAATATATTGACTTCTTGCATGTGGCTTTATACCAGTTACATAACACGTGTTCAACTGTTTCCACCCCCAAAAATATTTGCCTTTGTAGCATTTGAAACTTTCTTGAATCAGATTTCTTTTTTTTTTCAAATGCTTGAATTTTGTTATGGTTCACACAAATGTTTTGTGGTACATGAAAATTAATGTAAGTTGGCCATGGAGCACATCTACAGGCTGTGACTTGTGAGGAGTACACTGACTTATTTGCATGTGATTTGATCAGAGATGGCTTCAATATGAGGTTGGAGGCTGGTCCTCTAGATGACCCAAATATTATTAAAGCCTTCCACAATTGCATCACCCACAAATTATAATCAGTGGAAAGGCCACAGGGGAACAAGGGTTCTGGACCTCCAACTTTTCTCCAAAACCAATTTTGTAATTGTTCCAAATCCAGTGAGAAAGTACTAGG
>BLAZ01000523.1:236477-238977 GCA_014633955.1 Acropora tenuis
GACAAATTACGATAAATGAAAGCCACGCTTTTAAAGCATACCAATATTATTATTTATTTAATTATCCAGTATGGCAATGATATATTAACATAAAGCGCATCAATGATTCACATGTTCTGAGCACTGCAGGGTTGCATCTCTGCAGAGCTCAGAGCATCTTTTGGATTTCCATAGCCAAGTAAGTAACATGCTTAAGAAGATTTTAAAGACTTCGTGATTAATATTTTAAATTTCAGATGTCTTAAATAGTTTTATCATTTGGATTAAGTGTTCACTATTGTTAACGGGCTACGCTCACGGGCTTCGTCGTACTATCTTAACTGTATATCGCTTAGAAAAGTTTTAACTACTAATATAGTAATAATACCACCACTACCACTGCAACTGTTGAACTGATCCAGCGATTTGCAATGAGGTCGGCACGAATGCTTAGGAAGGTGCTGGAGATGTAGAGAAGGGAAGAAAACAAAGGGTGTCCATAGGCTTCTTTTGGCAACTTCTTGTTATCCGGAACCCATGAAGCCGGGAACCAGTTTCAAGACCAACAAAAGCTGCGTGAATTTTCAATAAAAATAATAATGATAATAATAATAATAATAATAATAATAATAATAATAATAATAATAATAAAACTGGCAGGAGTACGTAGGTTTGCTGGATATAACTGAGTGCACCCAGATGTCGGCCTTGTTGAGAACAGCAAATATTTTCAAAAAAATTTCGCATCTCTGAGCTGTGGGAGGGAGTTGAGATGTGATATAGTATACCCAGGAAGAATTGAGAGCTGGAGAGAGGCTCATAATGCATAATAATAATAATAATAATAATAATAATAATAATGTTTCTTTTTGTGTTGATTTCTTCTTATTTTTTTTATAAATTTCTTATGTATATTTTCTTATGTATATTTTTTAGGCCCTTTTTCTTCGTCAAACATTTTATTACATTTTTCTGTTCTCATTGTACATGGTAGATTTTATTGAATAGGTAATGCTACCTTTTTATCAAGAGCTAACCGGATATTATAAATTTCCCAGCGGAGCAATGTAGAAAGCTTGCTATAATGGCAAAGCAAAAGAAGATGGCAAACCCTTGTGAGCCACCCCGCATGCAGATTTGTTGGAAAGACCGCTGAACGCATTGACTCCAGATTAACTTTGTCTAAATTACATTTAGCCAGATCATTAATAATATTAATAACAATACTGAATTTTTAACAAAAAATCATCTCTTATTACTGATTTTATTCTAATTAATCTGAATGATTAAAATTTACCTGAAATGACACCAGGATCTGAGAAATCTCTTGTGTTTGGTTCTTTGATGGTCTGGCTTCCTTGGGCCCTGCTTTATATTGTTCTGCTTATCACGACTTACCTGTCTAAATTGATTTTGTTTTTTTCTTCTTCCCGGGAAACCATTGAATTGCATTCCGTCCTGTGAGGGGGGGGGGGGCAAGTACAGTTCTAAAGTTGTTTCACGTTGCAGTTTTAGTTTTGTCGGTGCTGGCGGACTGGAAACAATTTCATTCAACTTGTTATAATAACTATCTTGTAGTAAATAAGAGCTGGATTATATAGTTAACACTTAATACGATATCTTTGCAAGAAAACTGAAGCTAACCATGTCATTCTAGGACTTGGACAATTACTTGTACTTGGAAACAATGTAGAGGAAAGGTACCTGTTTGTTTGACTATTTAACGTTTTCATTTCACTAAATGAATTCTCATACAGAGGAATGTTGAATCCACTGGAGAGCGACTGTCTGGCTGCTATATTCTTAGTGTAATTGTGTCAATGACGAAATGCTCGAATATGACTGGTTGTTAAAAGCCCTTATTTGTGGCTTAATTGGCTGATTCAGGCCCAAATTGTCTGACCGGTCCGATTACAAACGTTTGCAATCGGACAGGCCAAATCGGGCGGTTGAGCAGCCAATAAAAATTAAGTAGTTCATGCCACTAGCCAAGAAACTTTAATTGCCCAGCCCACCATAGCCAATCAAATTCAAGGAAACTTTCTTAAATGAGGAGGTTGACTGGTGCAAATTGAAAACAAACATGGACGAAGCTAACTGGTTCAACGACTTTTATTGTGTACATTTTGTACAATATTTTTACACTTTAGAAAGTTGACCTTTAGCTGATCAGGAGCTGATAGGCTCCTGGCTGATTTAATGATAAGAAGCGTATGTACCCTTATAATAAATCTTTAATTCCAGAGTTTCTCGTTTTTTGTCATTGACACAATTGATTGGTAATAGGACTTCGTGTCGTACATTTCAGGGGTAATCACTCGTCCGATTACTCCCAAAATTGTGCACCAGTCAGTCCTATTATTATTATTACTTATCATATTACCATCATTATTGAAGAATCGTCAAAATACCCTCCAATGAAACTTGCCATCTTGGATCTCCAACAGGGAGGTGTCGTTGCTCTGTGTTCAATTACTTGTCAATCTTTTTTTGTCTCGCGACAGCGACAATCGAATGCACA
>BLAZ01000523.1:276997-279497 GCA_014633955.1 Acropora tenuis
TCCAAGATTTTGATTTATGCAAATTAGATGACTTGTGAATAAAATAAAATAAGCAATAAAATAAACGCCAGTCTTCGTCATTTTGAAGGCTCTTTCGAATGAGATAATACAAAAATTTCGTTTCATAGTCGGGCACTTTAAAAAACAGAAGCTTGATGTTTTTTTCCAAAACTCAGTTTTCTTTAGTGTAAAGTTTAATAACATACAAGGGTTTTTGCGATGCATCTTCTGAGGTAGTGCCGAACAACATTCCTTTATCACATAGCCATTTCAAGTAAGCAACTTGATTATGTCATAAGCGTGCTCCAAAATCTTTGGGACAAACGCTGATGAAGGGATTCAAATGTCTGTCTTTTAGCTTTCAATGGGCTTAGAGAAAATAGAATTTAATAAAAGAATGTGAGTGTCACAAAACAATAATTATTGGTTCATGGTTAGTGTGCGTCCATCAAGTTATGGGGAGATGCACTTGGGAAGTGGCTTAGCACCTATTAAAGAAGCCATAGTTGTATCCAGGTATTGCCTAACTCTGACGCTTCTCTCTTGCCTGTGTATCTATAACTCAACAGAAGCAGGCTGATCGTAAACCACCTTTTATTTTTGGCCATTTGTTCAACAGGAGGGAGATGAAGAGGATGGTAGTATGAAGGTTGAATTACGAGTGTCTTTGCCAGATGACTCTGTTACAACTGTGGCAGTTCTAAAGAGTGAGAGGACAGATGTTGTGTTAGAGGTAAAGAAGAAAATAATTACACCAAATCCAAAACAACATTCTTGCAATGGTTCAATTTGCACCACTGCTGTGCTTCCTCGTTACCAGCTGTTTTCTCCTGGCAGGCTTCTCATTGAACATGTGAAAGGAAGAAAGATGTAAAGTTATTTATTATGTCCAGTTACTAATATTTTATTTTTTTTGTAATGTTGACTTAAGCATTCCTTGCTTCTTATTCTTTGTTAGTAGAGGTTCTCACCTTTGTCTGCATTTACGTTTCCAGGCTTTGGTAGAAAAACTTAACCTTGGCCAAGAAAATTGGTCAAACTTTGCCCTCTTTGAGATTATGGAGGATGGGTTTGGTGAGTGAAAGATGCACTTAAATCCAATCAAATCAAATCGTTCACAGTGGTAATTCAACCTTCATCAATTCGTTCGATAAAACCTTTTTTTTTTTTTCACTCTCCCACCGACGCAGTACCATAGTTTCTTTAGAAACTAGAAATTCATTAAATCCAATGGGGCGGACAACGGGAGGGCAATGTATTTATGGTGGTTGGTAAAGTCTCAAGATTACCCATCTCCTTGAACCGTTTGGTGTACCCATAGTGTTTTATGATGATGTTGGAGAAGATCATCAACATCAAGACCGCAGGACGCATTGACTTGAGATTAACTTAGTAACCTAAATTTTATTCAGCCACATTAAACCTCTTGCCTTAAAAACAAGTGTATGTGATAACACAAGAGAGAATAATGGTAATAACTTCAGTCTCTCAGGGTTATCTAGCCAAGTGAAAGTTGTGCCATAACTGAAGTTATGAACAGCACGAAATATAAATGTTCGAGTAGAGTTCGTGAGAAACAAAGTATGCGGCAAAGTAAATACATATATACCAGCTCTCAATCGGCGTGATAGCACAACTTGCAGAGCACTGAACCCGCATTGCATAGGTCAGGGTTCGAATCCCTGTTTACTCCTGAATTTGTCAGGCCTTTCTCGCTACTGCTTATGTTGCGCAAATAAAAAAACTGCGAGGATCGGACACATTCATTCAAAGTAAATACCATTTTTTAGTATTTACCAAATCAGTGGATAGCAATTTTCGCGCGTTTTGATTGGCTCCCGTGACTCGGAATATCCTTGGCTATTCACTGTTTTGCGAACGGAAAGAAAAATGGCGCGTCGTTTCGCAAAAGTTTCAGAAGAAGAAATTAAAACAGCATTTTTTTATCCATCTGATTTGGTAAATACTAAAACAACTATCCCCGTCAGGGTCGGTGAAGAGCGGTGGATATATACCTCGACGCTTCGATTCTCGGTATATATCCACCACTATTCACCTCCCCTTCAGGGGATAGTTGTATATTATTCTTGAATAATGAACTTGTATCGAGTTTTCCTACTTTTTCCCTCGCTAGTATTCATGTTTTCAATTATCCAGACCCTCGTTTACCGCAAACCATGAAAATTTGGTTTGATCAAAGGAGTTGATAAAAGTCGAATTGCCACCGTGAAAGCTGACGTTTCGAGCTTTAGTCCTTCGTTAGCCCCTCGTCAGAGAAACTTGGCCCAGACTGTGTAATTCCCATTCCACTGTGATTCGCTTGGACGAAACAGTGTTAATTGTGGAGGAAGAGTTAACGCTCGAAACGTCAGTTTTGGAATCGTTTCATGGTGTTTATCTGGCCCTCATCTATTTGTTTGATGCCAAATTTTTGTAATTTCGATTCTTACGAGTCCAGGTTAAGTTGACTGAACCGGTTAGAATCATGCCTTCGTTCTTT
>BLAZ01000523.1:329794-337294 GCA_014633955.1 Acropora tenuis
ACATATACAGACAAAGTGATCTCAACAACATTCTCAAGATTTGCAAAAGCAAACCATGAAAAGTGGATTTTACATAGCAAGTTTACTCCAGCCATTTCTAGTTTTCAATTTGAAAAATGCATTATTGACTCCTCAAGATTGAATAATGCACAGTTACTCTGAGAAAAGGAACGAATCAGATTGCTTTAAACACCAAATTATTGCATGAGTGTATACTAATGATCATTATTGTTGATCCTGCTCCTCTGGTTTTTCTAGAATGGATTGTACACCATGCAATCAACCATTCTGGAACCAATCCTCTGACATTAACAGTGTCATGAGGGGCACTATGGTTTCAACTCTGAACCAAATCAACTTTGCATATTCATACCACGTAAGGGAAATTGTTCTTCTAAGAAATAGAAATCTTATATCTTGATGTAACCAGAAAACTCGTATAATTATTGTGATCACCATGTCCTAATTAATTTTTCCTATGCTTTCTAAAAAGGGAAATTATAGTCCTTTGTTAATAATAATGATGATTTATGGCTTTGACTTCTCGTTTGTTCTTTTAATTCTGTAGTCTCAAGATCGGAAAATGCAGTTTGTTCATGCCTTTAAAGAGTTTTCAGTTAATCATGGTTGGGTGAAAGACTTGAATTTTAAGGTAATAATATTTAATTATTATTCTTTGTATTAAGTTCTACATTTTGTTGATAATTATCTTTTTTCCCAATTTTCATCTGAGTAGTAAAAATGAAGAATATCAACTTACAAGGAATGAGCATCTAAATTAAGTTTCATTTTTTTTTACTTTTCTTCTTTACCATCATTGTGTGTTTTTGTGTTGGTGAGGAGGGAAGCTTTTGGATCGAACTTGTGTTATAGGCACAATAATCTTTTAAAAGTTTCTGGCTCCATCCTTGGATCTTAGCAAGATAAAGGTAAAGGTCCTTATTTTACGAGGGTAGCAAGTGACAGTCAACTACACTGGCAAACTTGTGGCCCTTTGTGTGCACCTCTTAACCCCCTTCCTCTGTCAATGCTCCATTTTACGGGTACTCATTTAAGCTAGAGCTACACGGAACAGAGTCAAAACAGACGTCGATCAAATGACGGGGATCGAACTGGCAATCTTCCAGCTCAGAAGGCCACCCACTAATTAACCAACTAAGCTACGCCTGTAAGATCTGAAAATTAGCCTTGGCAGTTAAACTGATAATTTTATGAAAATGCTTTGTTGGAGGTCTTCCAGTTTCTAAGGAAGAATAACTTCTATAGCTGAACCCTTGTTTTGGCTGAGTTCTGGAAAAATCAATGAGAAACATAGCTTAAGGCTTGTTTGGTTTGAAATGAATGCAACTTACAAAGGTAAGATTCAGGACCCAACACTTTGGCATTCCTGTTTAGTGTATTCATTGGAGATGATCTAAAGCTGTTATATGACTTCTTTTATATACTCAGTAATAACCATTCGTTCTTATTACTAAGTTGTAGCTTCCCCACCAACACGGTACCACAGTTTCTTTAATAGAAAGTAAATCTTTTGTTTCATAATAAGTTGTTATCATTCAATTATTATTGTTGCTGTTATTATTATTATCATCATTATCATTATTTGGCTTGTTTTTTTCTTTTTCTTTCTCTTACAGGCTGACATTGTAGATGATCTTGTCGAAATTGTTGAAAAACATTTGACTGAATATTTTGTTTTTGGTAAGATCATCTTCAGGGGGGCATTGCTTTTGTTTTAGCTCAGTTTTATGTTTAGTTTGCTTTATATGTTATAGAAGTGTGCCTTTTCTCTGTAAATTATGTACATATTAATTTTTATTCTCCTTGTAACTTAGCAGCACATTGTAACTCTCTGACCTATGCCATACAAGCCTCTGACTTTGGCATCTCATTATCCTTAACTTGTGCTTTGTGTACTTATTTATCAATATTAAAATAAAATTAATATTAAAGTAAAATATTAAAATGAATAATGGTAAAATAACATGGAGTGTATTTGGATGGTGTATTGGAAGAAAATTGTGCACATGTGGAAAAAAAAAGCAAAAAACATGTATTGCAGAAATAAATGATGGGTAAAATGATTTGTGCAGTTATGTAGTATGAAATTCAGGACTTCAATAATGTTGTTTGAATTTGTGACCTGGCAATTCCACTGCCATGGTCTGGTTCAATGGAGGTATGAAGGTACTTGGAAGGGATCAATTCCATTGTGAGTTCAGATATTTTCGCATGATAGAGACGACAGCATGATGACTACATAAGTTAAGAAGATCTGGTAAATCATATACAATTCTTCTGTGGAAATGAGATTAAGAATTATTCTTATGTGAGTGTACTGTCATCAGTTTTCTCATGCTGTGACGTTTGTGTTTGTTCCAGGAAGATTAAGTAAAGCCAAGTGTTTAATCGCAGATGCTGTTTGTTTGGTTAAGAATCGAGGCTCACTTCATGCCATTAACTCCAACTCTTATGGTATGGAAACGTTAACTGTAAGATGTAACATTACCATTATTATTATTATTATCATTATCATTATTTGGTTATTGTTTTGTTTTGTTTTTTATTTATTTTATTTAAGCCGAAGTTGGCTTACTCGGAGGCTAATGTCTCAGTCACTTGAAAACGCGGGAGGTAGCAAGAACTGCCCGACGGCGACGGAGAGAGCACAGCAGTCTCCATTTTCTGTTTAGACGGACTTCTTTTCTTTTCATCGATCTCTGAGTCGGTAGTATCATTACGCGAAGTTTTGTGGTTATTTTGTTCGTTGAGTGTCACAATTACCATGCATTGGAGACGTATTCTGTGCTGAAGGTGTTGTGTTTTCCTATCAAGAGACAAATTAAATTCTTATCAACTTTCATTCTGCTCTTATCTCGGGAATTCACACACCACAATCATAAACATTGAGAAGACTGGCTTGATGGTCGGCAAGTGACTCAAACATAAATCCAAATACTATTACAATGACTAATAGAAATAACAACGGTTCACCAAATATGACACAAATCTTAATGTAGAAGAGCCGAGAAGACTGAATGGCAATGCCAGACATATTCATTTAAAAAAACGGCGGGGTAGCTAAATGAATGAACTCAGAAAGGTGCCAGGGAGGCCAGAAAAAAACCCTTATAGGATGAAACCTGGACTAGGGCCAAGGCACCTTTCTTTCTCCGCCAGCGAAAGAAGAAAAATAATGAAATGCTCAAGCAGGGAGACCATATCCATTAACTGTGGTGAGACACTTGGAGCAAATCCGACACTTGATGCTTGTATGTCCAAATTTGGATCCCGAATTGTTCCAGCCCGCGCGCAGGCAGCCAGCGCGATATTTGCGCAATGTCGCGGGAGCCTTTTACGCGGCGCCAAACTGTAATCTAACCAAATCCGGTACCAAGAGCTGGACACGGGTCTGGTGTTCTCAACAAAGTTAAGAGCTGAACGCCAATGCATGGGTTGCTCTAAAGGCGACTGAAAGAAACTGAAGAGAAATGAGCAAAGAGTCAAATTATTACATTCAGCCAGATGCTGAAGGTCGTCAAGCGCCAACTGAACACCGCTTTCAAGCGCGGGAAAACCTCACGAAATGGTGTTCAGCGCACAATTGCGCACCAATTTCAAACGCGGGAAACCCTCACCTAATGGTGCCTAGCGCACAATTGCGCGTACCTTTAAAGGTCCAAATACCTAACCAAATGATGTTTGCACTCTCTAGCGCAATGTTCTAAATACCGAACCCTAAGCAAAAGGTGCTGTGCCCCATTCAGCAAAGGTTGAAAAGCGTTGGAGTTAACCAAAACTTCATCTCAGCAATTGGCATTTCGCAGCCTCGTGCTCGCAACTTCCCGGCAGTTGCAAGTAAAAAGCGAACCCTAACGCCAAGGTAAACAACGCTATGTCTAATGCGAAAGATCTAAATGAAGTACCAGGATACCAAAACTTGGGCAACCTGAAAATACAGATTGCTTGGTCACAACCGGCTAATCATTTGGCGCCCGTTTTTTTGGGCGTTGAAGCCGCGAAAGTGGAGGCCTTGGAGCAAAATGCACTGAGACCATACTCTCCGTATTAAACGATAGATGAGAGAACGCATTGAAATACTACATGAAATAAACTTAAAAGTAAGCTAAAGTGAAATATGTCGTCGCTTACGTTCGACCCGAAGGACGAATACTTGAGAACATACAACATTTATACCCAGCATAATTTAACGCTCGAAACAACTTTATAGCACTTACGTGATTAATTTCTTACGAAACTCCCATAAAACAAATAACTGTTCAACTGCGTCTCGCAGTTATTCAGTAAGTATGATCTTTAATACTGTATATGCTTTCGTTATGCAACTTGCTGTGATTTTAAGTCAATCTTTTTCCTTTTTGCCGCAGCCAAAGATCCATTCATCCAAAAGGAGACAAGGTGTGTTTTTTATTTACTTATTTGCGCAACATATACAGACACATTTTATCTAGGATAAGAAAGGTTTTACATTTAAGTAGACCGGCAGATAGCAAAGGCTAGGTTAGGCCGTTATGCCTTTGGATAAGTAAATTACAAGTCTTCGATTATTTGTTTGTTTTAGTTATTTATCTTATAACGTATAAATGTGGTTGAAATTTTACATAAACGGAATTATGCTATACAAGGTAGTTAAACAGGTTTAATAAAGCTATTCTCTATCGTAATACTATTTATGAAAATATAGATATGACAGAGTTAAATAGTTAATATGCAAAGATCTACGTGGAAAAGGGTTTCATTTTGTGGATAATTTCAGGTAAGTCAATGTAGGAGTCTTCAGCACTTTATATATTACTTAATATTTATGAGTTTTTATTTAATTTTCCTTTTAAATTCATTTTTTAAAGGTTTCTTAAGGATAGAAGACTTTTGTTTCATATTTTTGCTCCGGTTCTAGAGAAAGAATTTGCTTGGATGTACAGTTTCGAATGCTTTATGTAAAGGTCGTTAGACTCGCACGGTCTGGTGTTACAGTGATGAACACTGGAGACATAATTAAAGCTTGGATACCTGTGGCGAAATTCCATGTCGGACGTCGTACTTCAAGTTAACTATTGATTCATATTAAGAAATTGTTTGTGGAGGATATTGGCGTCAAGATAGAAAGAGAAAGCATGCACATTGCGGTCATAAGAATAGATAAAGCGAAGGGCTCGTTTTGGAAGCTTGAAGTGTTTATAAAGAGAAGTTTACTCGCCTGACCCCAAGTATAGTTAATTAACTATGGTCCAAGCTACCAAGCTGTAAGTTGGATAGGGTGCAATGAGAGATCGATAGATAGTTGAGAGTATGCATTGGCACAAAATTTATTTCATGAATATTGCTTTGCGATCGAGAACCATGCACGAATTGTCTCCTTGAGCTTCTGAGTTTACCATGCCATTCTTATTCAGTGTAGTACAGGTAATATGGTTATGGCAGGTCATTTGCATGATGGCGTTATTTCACTACCAAGACCAGAATGCTTAGTTAAAATGCTTTCTTATTCAAATTTGTTTTCTCCCTTGGGGATAAAGAGACAATTGGAAAAATTGGCCTGACAATAAAGGCCACCCGTAGCATTCTGGTGTCGGTAGTAAAATGACGCCATCATGCAAATGACCTATAATTTGTTGATTTTAACGTTGATTATTCTTTTAGAGATGTTTTTCGCCGACTTTTTGGGGAACCGAAACAGAAAGATGCCTGCATAAAGGTAAATGAGATGTTAGAGACGACCTGTTGGTAAGTTGTTTGACAATTTGCGGGTTGTTCAAAGGTGGTTGACCCTATTCATTGAATAACTCACTATCCAACGGAAAACTCACTAAGGTTTCTGTACGCATCTTATGGATAGTGATTTATCGAGCCAACCTTTGAACTTCCCGCAAACAAGACGAGCAAAGGCACAAAAGAAAAACAACAACAAAAACACTGAAATATACAAACAAACAAAGATAAAAGATGAAATTGGTTGACGCGCTGTGGCTGAGTCTGGGTAAAATGAAACAGAATTGATTCTATTAATTCGTTGTGTTCCTAGGCTTTATGTCTTCTGCCGCTGTATGTGAAGTTTGGTGGGTCAATCTGCAGATATTTAAGGCGATGGGTTAAAGCGGGAAAACTCGAAGAAACTTCTGTGGCATCCACAAGAACCGAACCGACATCGCTAAAATCAAAGCCAACGCCCGCCAAATCTACAGCTGGGAGCGAGCCGGTGTCAAATGAGGCAAACTCGTCCAGGACCACAGGGACCACCGAACCGGTTGTGAGGATTCCTCCCTCTGGGGAAAAATCGAGTAGCTCTGATTCTGACGATGACGATGACGAGGAAGGTGGATGGTATGATACCATAGAGACGAATGACTCGAGTCCTTTACCTCATGAAAATGTAGAGGATCATGAAACTACTCTGGGTTGCAAAATTCTGTTGTTTAATTGAGAAACTTTAATGTCCAGTTTTTCAGTTGTTGGTTTAGGGTTGAAATAGTGCATCCTAATAGAAATAATAACTTAAAGTTTCAATGGATTTAGCCGAGCAAACTTAGGAGACTACAATTCAAACTGAATCACAATAAATCAAATCAAATCAAATGTTGGTTTTCAGTCAGAGGAGAAAACCGGAGTACCAGGGGGAAAAACTCTCAGAACTGGGTAGAAAACTAAGAAAACCCAACTTATGTACGACGGCGGATGAAGGAATCGAACCCCGGTCACATTGATCAAAAGCGAGTGCTTTCACCACAGTACCAACCCTGTTCTCAAAAGACTCACAATCCCTGGGTCACTTCTATTTGGAGAACATGTGACACAGCGTTAATAGCCCTGTCAAAACCGTAACGATCTCCACAATCTCGAGGAACAATCAAAGACTGTCGGAGTAAATCTATTGCACTTGGACTTAAAAAATGAGGCTTTGACCCAGAGCAAGCTGAAGCGGCTGAAGGAATAGCAGGCGGAACGGAGTCACCTAAAACCGAAGCATCGACAATAATAACATTGGCAGGGGCCGGAACGTCTGCAGAAACATTAACAGGAACCGGAAGATCCACGAAAATTGAGACAGGAATAGGAAAATCTGAGATAGAAGCCGTCAGCAGCATCAGCCATGGACACTGGTGCAGGATCAGCTTCAGCAGGAACAGGCAGGGGAACAGGAGGATCTGGAACGGAAACGGAAGCATCAACCATGGGCAACTCAGCAGTAACAGGAACAGGAGGATCTGGAACGAAAGGTGTATCAGCCAAAGAAAGAGAGCCCCAGGCCTGCCTACAGTCCCTGGCCCTTTGGCCCGGCTGACGGGAACTTAGACAAAAGCCAGATTTTCGCAGTAGGAAAATTACTTTAAAGGTACGAAAGTTGTCGCCATCAAAAACGTTGAAAAGTCTCTTGAAATAAAGCGATTTTAGTTCACGCTTAAAAGAGTCAATAGACTCAGTCTGCCTAACATCATTAGGTGTATTGTTCCACAACTCTTGTTTTGTTCCATGCTGTACATA
>BLAZ01000523.1:347232-352232 GCA_014633955.1 Acropora tenuis
TAATCTTTTAAAAGTTTCTGGCTCCATCCTTGGATCTTATCAAGATAAAGGTAAAGGTCCTATTTTATGAGGGTAGCAAATGACAGTCAACTACACTGGTAAACTTGTGGCCCTTTGTGTGCACCTCTTAACCCCCTTCCTCCATCAGTGCTCCATTTTACGGCTACTCGTTTAAGCTAGAGCTACACGGAACAGAGTCAAAACAGACGTTGATCAAATGACAGGGATCGAACTGGCAATCCTCCAGCTCAGAAGGCCACCCATTAACCAACTAAGCTACCCATGTAAGATCTGAAAATTAGCCTTGGGGCAGTTAAACTAATAATGTTATGAAACTAAGTTGTTGGAGGTCTTCAAGTTTCTAAGGAAGAATAACTTCTATAGTTGAACCCATGCTTTGGCTGAGTTCTTGAAAAATCAATGAGAAACATGGTTTAAGGTTTGTTTGGTTTGAAATGAATGCATCTTACAAAGGTATGATTCAGGACCCAACACCTTGGCATTCCTGTTTAGTGTATTCATTAGAGATGATCCTAAGTGGTTATGACTTCATTTATATACTCAGTAATGACCTTTCGTTCTTATTAATGAGTTGTAGCTTCCCCACCAACACGGTACCACAGTTTCTTTAGAAAGTAACTCTTATGTTTCATAATAAGTTGTTATCATTCAATTATTATTGTTGTTGTTATTATTATTATCATCATTATCATTATTTGGCTCGTTTTTTTTCTTTCTCTTATAGGCTGACATTGTAGATGATCTTGTCGAAAGTGTTGAAAAACATTTGACTGAATATTTTGTTTTTGGTAAGATCATCTTCAAGGGGGCATTGCTTTTGTTTTAGCTCAGTTTTATGTTTAGTTTGCTTTATATGTTGTAGAAGTGTACCTTTTCTCTGTAAATTACGTACATATTAATTTTTATTCTCCTTGTAACTTAGCAGCACATTGTTTAACTCTCTGACCTATGCCATATAAGCCTCTGACTTTGGCATCTCATTATCCTTAACTTGTGCTTTGTGTACTTATTTATCAATAAATAAAATTAATATTAAAATAAAATATTAAAATGAATAATGGTAAAATAACATGGAATGTATTTGGATGGTGTATTGGAAGAAAATTGTGTACATAAAACAAAAAACATATATTGCAGAAATAAATGATGGGTAAAATGATTTGCACAGTTATGTAGTATGAAATTCAGGACTTCAATAATGGTGTTTGAATTTGTGACCTGGCAATTCCACTGCCATGCTCTGGTTCAATGGAGGTATGAAGGTACTTGGAAGGGATCAATTCCGTTGTGAGTTCAGATATTTTCGCATGATAGAGACGACAGGATGATGACTACATAAGTTAAGAAGATCTGGTAAATCATATACAATTCTTCTGTGGAAATGAGATTAAGAATTATTCTTATGTGAGTGTACTGTCATCAGTTTTCTCATGCTGTGACGTTTGTGTTTGTTCCAGGAAGATTAAGTAAAGCCAAGTGTTTAATCGCAGATGCTGTTTGTTTGGTTAAGAATCGAGGCTCACTTCATGCCATAAACTCCAACTCTTATGGTATGGAAACGTTAACTGTAAGATGTAACATTACCATTATTATTATTATTATCATTATCATTATTTGGTTATTGTTTTGTTTTGTTTTTTATTTATTTTATTTAAGCCGAAGTTGGCTTACTCGGAGGCTAATGTCTCAGTCACTTGAAAACGCGGGAGGTAGCAAGAACTGCCCGACGGCGACGGAGAGAGCACAGCAGTCTCCATTTTCTGTTTAGACGGACTTCTTTTCTTTTCATCGATCTCTGAGTCGGTAGTATCATTACGCGAAGTTTTGTGGTTATTTTGTTCGTTGAGTGTCACAATTACCATGCATTGGAGACGTATTCTGTGCTGAAGGTGTTGTGTTTTCCTATCAAGAGACAAATTAAATTCTTATCAACTTTCATTCTGCTCTTATCTCGGGAATTCACACACCACAATCATAAACATTGAGAAGACTGGCTTGATGGTCGGCAAGTGACTCAAACATAAATCCAAATACTATTACAATGACTAATAGAAATAACAACGGTTCACCAAATATGACACAAATCTTAATGTAGAAGAGCCGAGAAGACTGAATGGCAATGCCAGACATATTCATTTAAAAAAACGGCGGGGTAGCTAAATGAATGAACTCAGAAAGGTGCCAGGGAGGCCAGAAAAAAACCCTTATAGGATGAAACCTGGACTAGGGCCAAGGCACCTTTCTTTCTCCGCCAGCGAAAGAAGAAAAATAATGAAATGCTCAAGCAGGGAGACCATATCCATTAACTGTGGTGAGACACTTGGAGCAAATCCGACACTTGATGCTTGATATGTCCAAATTTGGATCCCGAATTGTTCCAGCCCGCGCGCAGGCAGCCAGCGCGATATTTGCGCAATGTCGCGGGAGCCATTTACGCGGCGCCAAACTGTAATGTAACCAAATCCGGTACCAAGAGCTGGACACGGGTCTGGTGTTCTCAACAAAGTTAAGAGCTGAACGCCAATGCATGGGTTGCTCTAAAGGCGACTGAAAGAAACTGAAGAGAAATGAGCAAAGAGTCAAATTATTACATTCAGCCAGATACTGAAGGTCGTCAAGCGCTAACTGAACACCGCTTTCAAGCGCGGGAAAACCTCACGAAATGGTGTTCAGCGCACAATTGCGCACCAATTTCAAACGCGGGAAACCCTCACCTAATGGTGCCTAGCGCACAATTGCGCGTACCGTTAAAGGTCCAAATACCTAACCAAATGATGTTTGCACTCTCTAGCGCAATGTTCTAAATACCGAACCCTAAGCAAAAGGTGCTGTGCCCCATTCAGCAAAGGTTGAAAAGCGTTGGAGTTAACCAAAACTTCATCTCAGCAATTGGCATTTCGCAGCCTCGTGCTCGCAACTTCCCGGCAGTTGCAAGTAAAAAGCGAACCCTAACGCCAAGGTAAACAACGCTATGTCTAATGCGAAAGATCTAAATGAAGTACCAGGATACCAAAACTTGGGCAACCTGAAAATACAGATTGCTTGGTCACAACCGGCTAATCATTTGGCGCCCGTTTTTTTGGGCATTGAAGCCGCGAAAGTGGAGGCCTTGGAGCAAAATGCACTGAGACCATACTCTCCGTATTAAACGATAGATGAGAGAACGCATTGAAATACTACATGAAATAAACTTAAAAGTAAGCTAAAGTGAAATATGTCGTCGCTTACGTTCGACCCGAAGGACGAATACTTGAGAACATACAACATTTATACCCAGCATAATTTAACGCTCGAAACAACTTTATAGCACTTACGTGATTAATTTCTTACGAAACTCCCATAAAACAAATAACTGTTCAACTGCGTCTCGCAGTTATTCAGTAAGTATGATCTTTAATACTGTATATGCTTTCGTTATGCAACTTGCTGTGATTTTAAGTCAATCTTTTTCCTTTTTGCCGCAGCCAAAGATCCATTCATCCAAAAGGAGACAAGGTGTGTTTTTTATTTACTTATTTGCGCAACATATACAGACACATTTTATCTAGGATAAGAAAGGTTTTACATTTAAGTAGACCGGCAGATAGCAAAGGCTAGGTTAGGCCGTTATGCCTTTGGATAAGTAAATTACAAGTCTTCGATTATTTGTTTGTTTTAGTTATTTATCTTATAACGTATAAATGTGGTTGAAATTTTACATAAACGGAATTATGCTATACAAGGTAGTTAAACAGGTTTAATAAAGCTATTCTCTATCGTAATACTATTTATGAAAATATAGATATGACAGAGTTAAATAGTTAATATGCAAAGATCTACGTGGAAAAGGGTTTCATTTTGTGGATAATTTCAGGTAAGTCAATGTAGGAGTCTTCAGCACTTTATATATTACTTAATATTTATGAGTTTTTATTTAATTTTCCTTTTAAATTCATTTTTTAAAGGTTTCTTAAGGATAGAAGACTTTTGTTTCATATTTTTGCTCCGGTTCTAGAGAAAGAATTTGCTTGGATGTACAGTTTCGAATGCTTTATGTAAAGGTCGTTAGACTCGCACGGTCTGGTGTTACAGTGATGAACACTGGAGACATAATTAAAGCTTGGATACCTGTGGCGAAATTCCATGTCGGACGTCGTACTTCAAGTTAACTATTGATTCATATTAAGAAATTGTTTGTGGAGGATATTGGCGTCAAGATAGAAAGAGAAAGCATGCACATTGCGGTCATAAGAATAGATAAAGCGAAGGGCTCGTTTTGGAAGCTTGAAGTGTTTATAAAGAGAAGTTTACTCGCCTGACCCCAAGTATAGTTAATTAACTATGGTCCAAGCTACCAAGCTGTAAGTTGGATAGGGTGCAATGAGAGATCGATAGATAGTTGAGAGTATGCATTGGCACAAAATTTATTTCATGAATATTGCTTTGCGATCGAGAACCATGCATGAATTGTCTCCTTGACCTTCTGAGTTTACCATGCCATTCTTATTCAGTGTAGTACAGGTAATATGGTTATGGCAGGTCATTTGCATGATGGCGTTATTTCACTACCAAGACCAGAATGCTTAGTTAAAATTCTTTCTTATTCAAATTTGTTTTCTCCCTTGGGGATAAAGAGACAATTGGAAAAATTGGCCTGACAATAAAGGCCACCCGTAGCATTCTGGTCTTGGTAGTAAAATGACGCAATCATGCAAATGACCTATAATTTGTTGCTTTTAACGTTGATTATTCTTTTAGAGATGTTTTTCGCCGACTCTTTGGGGAACCGAAACAGAAAGATGCCTGCATAAAGGTAAATGAGATGTTAGAGACGACCTGTTGGTAAGTTGTTTGACAATTTGCGGGTTGTTCAAAGGTGGTTGACCCTATTCATTGAATAACTCACTATCCAACGGAAAACTCACTAAGGTTTCTGTACGCATCTTATGGATAGTGATTTATCGAGCCAACCTTTGAACGTTCCCGCAAACAAGACGAGC
>BLAZ01000523.1:364732-367247 GCA_014633955.1 Acropora tenuis
GTTAAAGTTTTGGCTTCATGCAAATGTATGCTGCTGTTTTAAATTAAGCTTAAAAATTTGAGTTCCTGCCGAGTTATCCTATTGAGCCAAGCTGCCACAGATGCACGCATGAGTACAGGCTATTTGGAACCTCTTGTTTCAAATGAAGTATTTGGTCAGTATTATGTTTCCAGTGAAGTTGACAATGCTACCAGGGTACTAATTTTGTGTATTATAGTACACTCAACAAAATTACTCAATTCTGATTGGTACAGAGCAGTACAATTAATCCCAAATAGTACTCGGCGGAGTACCTATTAAGTTTCCACGGCAACAGTGTGTGAGAAACGCCAAACGTTGCAATTTTGAATGTTTTGATAGGTGAAACTGAACGAAAAGGCACATAAACCGAAGATACCATTCTCTCAAATGATTCAGTTGGACTAACTTATTAAAATATGCCCTAATTTGCAAGTTGTGCGACTTCATACAATTTTTAGTTTTGCCGTGCGAACTATAAATAAAACATCGCACGACCTTTCATATAATTCGTAATTAATACTAGTGTTTTTGAAAGTTCTCAAATTGCACTCGCCTAAAGGCTGATGCAATTTTGAAAACTTTCAAAATCAATCGTACCTATTAATCACAAATTGTACACGGGGTCGTGCAATTTCCTATACTAATTTATTTACCTAAGTATCAAACTGCTTTCTGACAGAAAAGTACAAGTTTAGTTCACCAAGGTAAGCATAAGAGAACTGGCTTATGAAAGCCTGAAAAGGTTTCTAAGTACCTGTATCACTTCCCACTGTTTAACTATGATGCAACTGATGTATTATTTAAAATTAGAAATAATAAAGCATTCATTTGAAGCAATGTCTCACTACACAGTTCTCTATTAATTTTACAAGTAATTTTACTAGTAATTTTACTGCGCTCTAAGAAAAATAATTTGGGTGGCCGAAACTCTGAACCTTTGAAATTCAGGGTGCCCACCACAGAATTTTGTGCAAAAACTGAGATTTCTTTGTCGCCAAAAGGTAAAAGTAAGTGGCCAGGGACATTCGGGCACTGCTGGAGCATCCGGGCCCTGGTATGGCATCAGGGGTCCAGACATTCGGCTATTGCGGACAATAATGAAATTTAACATAAAAACTGCATCAACAGGTGATGATGTAATTCTTAAGTTTTGATTGGCCCCACAGCTATAGAATGTCAGCCATTATACACCGAATGCATAAATGACGGCTTAATGATTATTCTTTTATACGAATGCTAATTAGACTGACTAGCCTCATTTTTGTGTGAAAATTCTTTTGTATTTTTCGCATGCTGACGAGGCTAGTGAGGCTAATTAGCACAAAGATAAAAAAATAATTAATTGGCAGCCATTTTTGCATTCGGTCTATACCACACCCAAGAAATTGTGGCTGTTAATCATTTTTAAGCGGTCTTGCAAAATGAACTTAACAAAATCTGCCAACATTTCTTGGTTGCTTCCGATAAATCAATTATTCCACTCACCCCACAGTTGTTATTTATATAATTACAAGGACCCAAGACCATCAGAAAGTTTCCCCAAACATAGGATGTAATTATGTTGTAGGTCAAAATGAATAATTATTCACAAATCATGAATAATAAATTAGGATTAGGAGACAAAGGAAATTGATTTTCAACCCAGGTTCTACTGAGGTATTCATTGCCATCACAACAACCACAGAATTTAATTCCTGTGAACACAGAGGTCCTTTGGGTCTCCTGCAAAAGCTAACTGATAGGTTTTCATTCACATTCATTGTAGATGAACTGCTGTACATTCTTTGAATGGATGCTACACACAGTTACAAAGATGGTATAAAAATGGAGTCTGAAACCTTCTCACAAAAAAAAACAGAACTAATTCCACTCTGCTGTTCAGGTATTAAAACTACTTCCACGGCCTGTTTTTTGGATTTCATGAAATAATGACTTGTAAGAAATCCAGATTTTGATGAATGCCCCAAGCACAGAATACAAAACTGATTTTTCTAAACAAGGACCTTTTTGGGATGGTAATGGTGCCATAGACTGCAATCTTTTATAATTTGGTGTTTAGACTGATAAAACATCTTTATGATACTGAACATAACGCAATGTCTAACGACAGTATGTTTAGCACACACTTGACAAATACTAGTGTTACAAACGTTGAACTTGTGATGACAAGAACCTGAGAAAGGAAATGTTTTGTACTTGACTCATCAATTATTGCAAGGAGTTCTTTATAAATTCCCCCGTTCTGAACAGCCTGAGGAACAATATACTTCCTTGTGTCATGAATATAAGTGATGTAACTTCTAGGATTTTGAGAAACATCCTCCAATAAATCTACCACTTGTTGCACTTCTTCTTTTGAGAAGCCCCGCAACAGATTCCAGTGTTGTATAAAGTAATGAGGCAGTACTTGTTTCCTGTAACATTCTTTGAGTTTTCTCACCATGAGAAGAAACAGGGCACCCAGTCTGCAGTCATTCACATCATAATAGTCAAA
>BLAZ01000523.1:465357-467414 GCA_014633955.1 Acropora tenuis
CTTAAATACAAACTTCGGTAATTTATGTAATTCTTGGGGGATGCTATTCCATATTTTGGTCCCTAGTCTTGAAAAGGATTTTAATAGATGTTTGCGTCTTGAATATCCTTGGAGAGACACTGTCAGCCCATAGTACCCGTCTGAGGAAAATACCCACATTGGTCGAGGTTATTTTTTAAAATATTTCTGTAAACAAGTGGATAATCAACAATTGAAATTGTATTACAGTAAGAGGGTTTTTTGTTTTCAAAATTTTACTTTTGCTTTCATGGCCTTCATTTTAAAAAGTTGAAAATAATTATTGAACATGATTTTGGAACTGATGCATTGAAGAAAATTTAGTGGTGAACAATAAAGACCATAGAGTGCTCAAATCTCAGAACTATTAGTCTGATAGTTGCCCCCTGGAAATTTGATGTCCTTAAAACCAGCATATTTACCCTTGAAGCTTCTCTTCTTGGTCAAATATTTGTTTTAAGAACGTCAAATTCCGTGGGGCAACTATCAACCAATATTTCCTCAACAGAAACATTCTTTTAAGTATGTAATAATTCATGTAGTTGTTCATCACTGTTGGTTGAATGAGAAGTGTTCATTGGTACCTTCATCATTGTTTCCTGGCACAACCAGCCAGTGCCCCAAAGCAGCAATGCAAACAGATGTTCATTTATTGTTAATTTTACAGATTACTTTTAAAAATGTAATTTCCAGCTCCATTGTTGTGTGCTTATGTTAGGTGTTGACATGAGTATGAACACACACTTGAAAGCAGTAAAAATGACAATCAAGAACAAGGAGCCAGTACAGCTGGAGTCACTCAGCATCAGAGGCAATAATATTCGCTACTTCATCCTCCCAGAAAGTTTACCTTTGGATACACTTCTTGTGGATGATGCCCCTAAAGCAAAAGCCAAGAAAAAGGAAGCCGGTATGTTTCATTCAATAATCCCTTTGATCAATGTGGGTGCAGATGTGCATTTTAACCGTAAATTGTTTGCTCTGCATGGTGGAAGCGACCATTTTAGTGCTAAAGGAGCAAATTTGACTGCACCATTTTGTTTAATTGCCAGTGACTGAGCTCTTAACAGGTAGTGAAAGTCACCGTTTGCCAGCTGGAAAAAAAAACCCTGCTCTGCACTGTTCATTAGTTTTACAATTCATCAAAATCTATCAATTTTGAAGATAAGAAGAACTTTAATAAATTATTACTCTGAGTGAGGTTCTGTATTTCTGGCCTCTAGTGTCCTTAAAGAGCAGAAGAGTTCTTGTCATTGAATTGCATCAGATATACTTTAATTTCTGGCCAATGCCCTTCACATAAGTATGATATTAGAGGGTTTTAGCTTTGTGTATCCAGCAAAAGGCAAACTAATTTCTTTGAAATACGTCGGATTTCAACTCATTTTTTTCTGTGATAGCAGCAGCTGTAAGTGTGTGAAACAAGAAAAAGTAGTGTAGCATAAGGACATTTTTCTGGTTTTATAACAGACCGAATCCTACTGTTTGGCTTTGCTGTGTGCTGGAAAGAAAATTTGTTAAAAAATTCTCTGGCAAGCATTACATTAGCCAGAATAGTTGAGCTCAAAGTTTAAGGGATGTTGTTGAATGTTTCATTTTTAAACAGCTGCAAGAGGGCGGGGTCGTCTTCCTCCTGGTGGTCGAGGCAGAGGGCGTGGAAGAGGTAGAGGAAGAGGAAGGAGATGATTATAGAAAAGATCTTGGTAACAGACTTGCCTATGCATAAATTGAACTTCTGTTGGTAAAAGTGGCTTGGCTTTCAGAGAGATATCATCATCAATGGCTACAGTGTAGGAAGAACCAGTCATTTCTGATTATTTTTATCAAGTTTTGGCGATGTATACTACACTATGGGTGTTTTTTTAAAGAAAGTCTTTGGTAATGTTGTGTACAGAAGTTATGGCCAACGTTGTTCGAAAGTAACCCTCTGGGTCAGAGTATGAGGCTATGAAAAGAGAAGAAGTCCTTGTCTGGTCCCTGTTTCACTTTGTCAAAAACCTTTCTTAATCAAAGTCTGATATTCTCTTCTCCTTTTTTTT
>BLAZ01000523.1:484322-486822 GCA_014633955.1 Acropora tenuis
ATCAAAATCTATCAATTTTGAACATAAGAAGAACTTTAATAAATTATTACTCTGAGTGAGGTTCTGTAGGTTCTCTAATTCAGTGTCCTTAAAAGCAGAAGAGTTCTTGTCATTGAAGTGCATCAGATAAACTTTAATTTCTGGCCAATGCCTTTCACATAATTATGGTATTAGAGGGCTTTAGCTTTGTGTATCCAGCAAAAGGCAAACTAATTTCTTTGAAATACATTGGATTTCAACTCATTTTTTCTGTGATAGCAGCAGCTGTAAGTGTGTGAAACAAGAAAAAGTAGTGCAGCATAAGGACATTTTTCTCGTTTTATAACAGGCCAAATCCTACTGTTTGGCTTTGCTGTGTGCTGGAAAGAAAATTTGTTAAAAAATTCTCTGGCAAGCATTACATTAGTCAGAATCGTTGAGCTCAAAGTTTAAGGGATGTTGTTGAATGTTTCATTTTTAAACAGCTGCAAGAGGGCGTGGTCGTCTTCCTCCTGGTGGTCGAGGCAGAGGGCGTGGCAGAGGTAGAGGAAGAGGAAGGAGATGATTATAGAAAAGATCTTGATAACAGACTTGCCTATGCATAAATTGAACTTCTGTTGGTAAAAGTGGCTTGGCTTTCAGAGAGATATCATCATCAATGGCTACAGTGTAGGAAGAACCAGTCATTTCTGATTATTTTTATCAAGTTTTGGCGATGTATACTACACTATGGGTGTTTTTTTAAAGAAAGTCTTTGGTAATGTTGTTGTGTACAGAAGTTATGGCCAACGTTGTTCGAAAGTAACCCTTTGGGTCAGAGTATGATGCTATGAAAAGAGAAGAAGTCCTTGTCTGGTCCCTGTTTCACTTTGTCAAAAACCTTTCTTAATCAAAGTCTGATATTCTCTTCTCCTTTTTTTTTTGTTTTTCTCATTTTTGGTTTGTCTTATTAAAGATGTAAATAAACTTTTTACAGTGGTTGCGAAACCTGCATTTTCAGCCCAGTTTGTTCAAGAAGGCAGTTACGTTTTGTTTGAGTTAAATTTCCCAGAAATAAATTTATCTCAGACATTCCTGTTTATTCATTTACACTATTGAGCTCTCTGATATTATGCAAGCTGGAGCTGTTTTCACTTGACCGGCTAAACAGCTAAACCAATGCAGTTACAGAGCCGAGTACAAGTGCAAGCTACCTACCATTTTCAGCTAACCATGAACCGGAACCGATGGAATTTTTGCTAGTTTTCATAAACCAATCAGGGCAAAAGTAGAACCAATCACAAAGTTAGATGAACAAGAATAAAGAATAAAGCCTATTCTTCATGAATCTCCCACCGAGCAGCAGCTCTCGAAACTATTCACACCCCAATTACGAAGTTACTTTGAAAACGAGACGGCGTGACACAAACGAAAACCCATACGCGTAGCCAGGATTTTTCAAAGGGTGGGTCACACTGTGTCAAAGTGAGGGTATTCATCAGATTGTCACTATGGCCAAGGTATCGTCATGGCATTTTCGCCACCTGAGATGTTGAAACAAAATTGATTTGCGAATATCGCTTGCCCTGCCGGCTTTTCTTCCTTCTGCGTTTTTTCATTATTTTTTGTTTTTTCGCCAAAATAAGGGGGGGGGGGCTTAGATTAAGTTTTGTACCATAACACTTCGGTTTTGGGGTCAGTTGCGGTTTTCGGTTTCCGTTCTATTTTGTTCTCAATTTCCGGTTTTTGGATTAATATTCGGTGTTTTTCCGGTTTCATTTTCTTCAAGGGTTTTTGCGGTTTCTCATATGCTCCAATGCCACCCTCTTTACCGCTGGAGGCTTCAACTTTGCGTTGTCGTCCAAACCTCAAATTTGAACTTTGGTAGACTATATCCAAGAATTCCTTATTTTACGAATTAAAAGTGCGTGCAGCACGATCATTAGCGGGCTTAAGCAGGGACGACGGTAACGGTAAAGACGACACCAGAAAGCAATGATCTGATTGGTTGAATGAGGAAACATAATCGTGCCGCACGTGCGGCACGCACTTTAATTTAGTATAATTCTTTGACTGCCCGCAAATGGCAATGTGACTTTTTTGCCCGCAAATGGCAACGTGACTTTCCAAATTTAAGGTTTTGGCGACGTGAACACATAACAGTAAATCTTTCTTTCTCTAAATTTATTTAAACGGCTGTTCTACCAGTCCATTTGCAGCGTGCTCTGTCAACAATAAGGGGTGCGAGGAAGAAGCAATAGTTACACTAGTCACTATTTCCCAAATGTTTATTTTTAAGTGACGCTTTCGTTGCCGTTGCCGTTGTTAGTTGCTGTTTAAGCTTCCTATTTTTCTTCATTCAACCAGTCACATTGATTTGTGGCGTTGCCGTTGTCGTTGCCGTCTTCGTTTCTCAAACTCCCTAATGATGATATTCGGCTTTCCCTCAAGTCGCGTGTCCTCCGAACATGGTGCGTGTCCATGTATTTTTCCTTCTCTCGCTTCTGGCCGAAATTACAGACTACCGGTACTCGCTGTCTCT
>BLAZ01000523.1:519357-521857 GCA_014633955.1 Acropora tenuis
ATGATGTAGGGTCACAGTATTGGATTGTTATTGATGCCATCACTTGAATGAAGTAAATTAAAGCAAAAATGGTCATGAATTTGGATGCCTTTGCTTAAGAATGGGACTTAAGTTCAGTGAATGATACCTAATACATTGGTGTGAATTCTGTCAAAGGGCAAAAAGCAGCACAATACTATGTTGGGGAACTGTGATTTGTATCAATTATTTGCAACATTTTATAATAATGCATTAATTTTTTGCTTTCTCTTCTGTGCGAGTTGTTTATTTTTTTTCCCGTTAATATTTCTTGTTAGCAATTTGTGCAGTATTTTAGAGTCACTTTTCTCTTAACTTGCTATCAGCGGAGGGTGGCCATCACAGTCAGTGGATTCATTATTACTATGTAGTATTATCTTGGCTTGGTTTACCAGACCACAAGGTAACTTTTTAATAGAGATAAAGATTTCTCAAGCTTGTGATTCTTGAAACCTCCGCTTCATTATCTGTTTGCAGTGGAAATTTGATTCTTATCAAATTGTCTGATACCAAATTTTAACTTTGAGCTATGTTTTGTTAATTATCTGTAGTGCTTTTTCAAATCCTGTTTACACTTAAGATCTGATTGAACAAAGCTACTGATTCTATGTGAAATGGTGATTTTACTTTAATGGCTAAAAATAATTTTTGCATTTATTTCAAATGAATTTATTTTGTTTTTTGTTTCCTAATCCTTGGAAAGGGTGGACTCATTATTCTACTACTAGTACTCTTGCTAAAAGTTGGTCACAAGAATGTGTCAAGAACGTTAGCAGTTGAAATTGGAGGTAAGCCTTTTGCCACTGCAGGCTGGAATATTCAATATTTTACGTCATTTGTTGCTTTTTTCCAGAGGTGCAACCCAAACTTGTGATTTCTGTGGTGTCCAGTGTGACATAATGAATAATATTATGAGAATTAAGTGCCAATGGTGCTCTTATGTAAAGAAGTTAAATTTAGTTACGCTGTGCTTTTCTAATCAGTTTTGCCATTTTAATTTCAGGTGGGAAGCGACTTGCTGCACTTTCCAGTTGTTTGTCAAGCGTGATTCTTCTCCCATTAGCTGTGTTATCTTATTTTACTCAGGTATTTGAAAATGCACACAGCTTTGATAGAAATTTATTTATATGTAGTCACGTAATGGTTAAGTGTTCGACCAATAAAATAAAGCAAACACTATCTTTATATCTGCTACTACGACATTGCTGCTTCATCGTTTGCCGTCCCATTTGTAGCAAAAGGCAGATGCCATCTGCCAATTTGAGAGCACAAATCGCAACCATACATGCAGGAAAGCAACAAATTCCGCAGGGAAGGTGAAACACACGGAAGCCGTAAATTACTGCAGAAGAATTTAATAATTAAGTCAGATAGTAGAGCGGTATGCGGTCTCTTCAAGGTTTTTTATGTTATTTTTGATAACCAAGACGCTACTGAAAACGGCTGAATCTAAGGAGAAAACTTGAACTTAAACTGACTGTAATAGTGCAAATGCGAACATCATTTACACATAGAAGCTTTATTAAAGTGTTAAAAAAGATTATTGGAATAATGATGGTAAAGTAACTTTAATGATTATTACTTCAGCTTCACACACTGACATTACTGCGACTAGAACTGGATCGTTTTTTTCTACAGAAAACAACAAACAGCATACAGTGAAACTAACACGTGAAGAATTTTCATCTTGGCCGCTGAGTGAATTTTTCGCTAAATTTGCCAAAAAAGAGCTGAACTTACTGGCTCGCCAGGCATTTTTCTCAGTTTTTGCCGTACGTGTTTGACAGGCTTTACACTTTCAATTCTAAATACTCCTCAGTATCTTGAAGTTTTTTTTTTCCACTCTTAGATCAATAAACAGGTGTCGAAATTTGAAACGAATGATTTCCATCTGCAAAGGAAACGATGAAGGCAATGTTTCTCTTTTATTTGCAGACAACAGATGTCGACTGGCTGGATACTTTAGTGCCTTTTGCTATCGTTATATTTCTGGCTTTTATTGTTGACTTTTATATTGAGTCATTCTGCTTGTCAAAGCTTGAATCAGCAAGCACAGGAAAGATTGGTTCCACAGCCTCATTTTTATCAGCTGTTATTATATCCATGTTGTGGGATCAGCCATGGGCGTGGACCATGCACGAGTGGCATCACGGGAAACCATCCGACTCGCATCTAGTGTCGGCTGGCACACTATTTGCTGCTTTGTTCTTTGTGCTTGGTAAGTACAGGGGCCCGTTTCTCGAAAGTCCCGAAACTTTTCGGGTGCATTTCGGGTGACAATTCTCAGTCTTCGTGTCTTCAAAACGAAGGCGTCTCGAGGCACGAATCTCCGCAGTTATTAATTTTTGTTCCCTTTTCAACATATGTAAAGACCAGCTTTACAGAATAAGTGGATCTGAGATTTACGAATGGCTTTTCGGGCCCGAAAAGTTTTCCGGTCTTTCGAGAAACGGGATAGGTGATCGTGAGTCTTCCTTGTGAA
>BLAZ01000523.1:529357-534357 GCA_014633955.1 Acropora tenuis
TGTTTACTTAAACGGCGCTACTTGTAGTCTAATTGTAGTGTGTTTCGCTAACATAGTGTAACAAGATGGGATTATCGCAAAATAGTCACAATTGCACAAATCTATATTTTCAATTTAAGCTCTCCTCGGCGTTGAATCGTCGTTGCTCAAACTCGATAGCAGGGAGTTAAAGCAGTCACAGCAACGGCAACGAAAATAAACATTTGGAAAAATGGTGACTATTTTGTGATTATTGCTTCTTCCATGCACCCTTTATTGTTGACAGAACACGCTGCAAATTAAATGGACTGGTAGAAGCGCCGTTGAAGTAAGTATAGAGAATGAAAGATTTACTGTTGTGTGTTTGAAAATTTAATGCTGTCATTTGGCAGACTACGCCAAATAATTGTGCGAAAGTGCGTGCCGCACGTGCAGCATGATTATTTTTTCCGTATTCAGATCACTGTTTTCTGGCGTCGTGGTTCCCTTTGCCGTCCTAGCTTAAACTCCCTAATGAGAGTAAGACTGCGCCCAAATTACGTGCCTTTTGAACGAAGCGCTTGTGTTGGTCGCATCTTGCAATATCTCGCTTTTGCCACCTACGTGCTCGGACGAAAAGACTAGCATAAAAAAGAACAGCAATTTTTTAAACATTTAAGCGACAGACATGACCTTTGTTGTGATTTAAAAACTTCATCTATGGGAGCTGAAAATCACTTTCCAACTTTTACTTCAAAGTATTTTGCGAATCAGCTTTATCTTGGTTCGAATTGTCTAATTCGCCGTTATGGTAGTCTTACAAGACTGAAACAGCTGTTAATGGTTGCGTGATATCTGCCTGGGTGATATTGGTTGTGCGCATGTGTAAGGTGAAGGCCACACCTCTAGGCTGGTGTAATGTGTCTACTTTCCTTTAAACCTTTTTCCCAATCTGACGGCCATTATTTGGCAGCATCTGTATTCTAAATTACAATTTGACGACTTAGAACTGACGAAACGGGCTTGATACCTCCAGGAAAGACTTCAACCAAGGAAGAATGTTAGCCAAGAAACGGATCTCGCATTTTACACTACCCCTCCAAATAAAGCGAACGAACGAAAAATCCGTTTGACCTAGCCCAAGCAGTGCGTAAATTTAGACTCAAATAAATATCACAAACCAAAGTTTTAAATTGTTGTACTCCGTGTGTATTTGGCAAATATCTGTTCCTTAACCCCACAGTTCCCCTTAACTCCAATTACCTTTCTGTCTTTTGTAATAAATAGCTATAAAGATATCTCCACAATTAACTTATGCTTTTCATTTCCATGATCAATAATTAGAGTAATCTTGCATGTTCTTTGTACAGGTTTTGTAAATACTATTTTCTAAATAAAAAACCAGATCGATTACATCTTTAAAACATTATTGTGAGTTGCTTGACAAATGCTACCCTTTTATTCCTCGCACCGTTTTCATTCACGTGAGCAGAAGCCATGTTGGTTTTCGGAAACAAAAGGAAATCTCTGCATAGAAAAAGAACTCAATTCTCTGAGGCTGTCGTGAAGTCACGTAAAAACCCTCATCCATCTGGCGATTTCCTCTTGAATTTTAAATGTTTTAAACTTTGTTCCCAAAATTGAAAGTCTTTTTTTACTACGGAAGTTGATAAGCTGAAAGTGAACGTTAATAAAATAGAGGCCTGTCAAAGGCTATTCTCAAGATTTTTCCCCACAACTAGATGAAAATATAAAAGAAATATCTTTGTCTGGCACCAGCGTTACGCCGCCCTTCTTAAATGAGCCTAGAAAACTTGACATACACAATACACATTTAAGTTACATTTCACGCACTCGGATACCAGCCCCACAGATTGACGGTGAAAGAGAACTTTTTCCCCACAGTGCCAACATCGCGATCGTTTGAAACGCAGGTTCAAACATTGCGCATGCGCACTAGTTGTGACACAAAACCTTTCAAAATAACATTTAAAGATTCCGAGTCTTCTTTTTGCGAAGAAAAAACTACACTATGACAGCGATTAAATACGTCCCTGTACAAAAAGTTGTTCCTCTTCTCTGTGTGAAAAAAACAATAAATAAATAAAAAGTACACCAATTTTACGACCCAGGTTCCAATAAGATACTGGCAGAAGCCATTTGCGTACGTTTCGTACTTTACAGCAAAAAAATCTTGTGCATATTTTCTTCAGAAATTCAATTACGGTTTTCTACTGAAACAGCACATTGATCACTATTTCTTCTTGTCTTGAACTTAACCATCATCGGATACTTTACAGACACCATTTTTGTGAATAAGTTCATTACCAGGGCCAGCGGTTTCATCTTGAGTGGCAGGCATTTCATCTGGTTTATGTCTGTTCTCCAGCGCCCACTGCATGGCCCAGATGCTAAGCGGTCGCATGTAAGCAAGCGAGCGGAAGTTGCCATTAGCAACAATTGCCTCAGGAGTCTGGAAACCCATTCCCAATCTTTCAAAACAAGTGTTATAAATGCCGCTTGCTGTTTTGAAGCCTTCCTCAACTAGACCCTGGAAAAATAAAATGATTTTGACAAAGCCTTTCAACCGTTTCCGATTTTAAAGCATTCATGAAATAACTGAAGGGTAGAACAAAAGACAATATTCTGACAATATTCTTGCACACGCCTCACTTGGTGATGGCACATTGTATTGTGGCATTCCTTAAAACCGACATAATTTATGGAGACAATGGTGGAAGAAAATGGCGAAGTGAAGATAAATGCAATAACGGAATGCTTAAGGAGGTGGGAACTGCATTGGAAACGAGACAAACAGTCGGTAGGGGGAGTCCCTCCCTAAACATTCATGCGCTCAAATATCCGACTTCATTCGCTTGATATGCCTGCTCCCCCACCCACCCACCCCTCCCCAACCTGGAAAAAAATCAAGACACTACCTCTTGAATCATGGCTGCAGCCACAGCGTATGTTACCCCGGTCCACACTTCTTCTGCCTGCAGACTACTAGTGTCGACCTTTGGAAACATGAAATACTGTATCACAATTGATTATAGCCAGAATCATCACATTGACCTTAAAACTGAAAACCAAAAGATTCCCACAAAACGGCACTGTGGTGATTGGCTAAAAAATATTACTATTACTACGTGCACCTTTCCCAGGACTTAATATTGATTTTAAACTTCAAGATGAGCTTCATTGGAAGTGGTACCTAGATAAACATTCATTTTTACGGGGGCTTCGTAAAAACCTGTAAGGAAAGTATCAAGCATCAAGCGACAGGCCGTTTGTCGGCGATACCGAGAAAATGTTACTTCTTATTGAACAACAGAAAAGGACTGGGGAAAATGAATAATGAAATATTACTGAAAGAACGACTGAAACTACACGGGGCCAGAGGCTTCTTTTTTAAAGAAAATGTTCAATTCTACGGGCACTCTATTGCGGCTGCAATATGGCGAACGTTTCTTTGTTTCAGAAAACCAACATGGCTGCTCATGTGGTATCGACGATAACAAGGCTGCAGTGGCCAGCGGTTTTAGTGAAATCACGTGTTTGATGGTGTGGGGGCTCCCTTCGTGCCATCGAAAAAACCTGGTATTTGGTTCATTTCGTGTGTTCATAGACGCCTCCACGGCTTCCAGAGGATCACACGTTTCAGTAAAAGACCAACATATCTTACAGCATAAATGACTACAGTATAGTAGCAGGAGGGGAGCAATATTGAATAATACCTGTCCATTGGGTCTCATGCCATTGACCGCACCCATAGTGCCCTCTTGAAACTGCAGCACATTGTGCTTGTAAACAGCAAGCAATGCACTTACTACATTCTCTCTAGGAAACACCTGAAAGTACAGATTTTGCAGCCTCTTTAAAAAACAACGAACTCCAAAATGACTAAATTGGACTACAGGGATAGGGAGGGTGGGGTGGGGGATTCTTACTCTAAAATTTTGGAATGTTGAGACTGAAGCTCATTCTCAGTGCGAGATTCCGGTGGTCGCGACGTTCGGGAGCGGCCGAGGAGACTAGAGAGGGTTGCACTGGCTGGCTAATTCAATGAGAGGAAAGGTAAAAGATGGAACGACCTTGAACGCATCAGTGTATAAAATGATGTGATGGTGGTCGCTTGGTAACGGGTGAGAGGAACAACTGAAACGATTCCAGAGTTCTTGGTTGGAATCGAAAGTAACACCTCAGTAACACCGGATGGATGCTCTAATCATTGAACTCCTGCTGAGCTGCGTCGCTTAACTAGTGACAACTTATGAACAATGCATGAAATTTTGTGAGGGTCACTCGTTTTATCATCTTGGACGTCCAACTAACGTCCCACGGAAAATTACGGAAGGATGAGTAAAGACATCAAAAAGGAAAATCAGACAAACCAAAACTACAAATTTATAATACATTCCTAGTAAAACAAAGAACTGGAAAAACATTAAAATTTTTTTAAAATTGCAGTTTCTTTACTTTGGTTTCTTGTTTCTCTTAAATCTGGAGAAGAAGGCAAACAAGGCGCTTATTGTGTGATCGTCTGATTTCTTCCGGACATTTTCCGCCGAAACATCTCAGATCACATGGTTTACGGCAACACGGCTGCCCGTAGGTCCCTCGAGAACAATGGCTGAGTCACATGAATGTGCGAATGATTGACGTCTGTAAAACTGAGCAGGTGCACTAGCTTTGTCGATGACAAAAGAGGCCAAATAACGCATCCTCTAATACTTCTGACCACTTTGGTTCATTGGTCTGACTCTTAAATGTTTTGCCAGTCCCTGCACTGAACTCAAGTTGAGATTCAGCGCCTTTGGAAACCAGATCCGGCGCAAATCTTAAACCAACGTCGTTTCTGGTTAGTTCTTGTATCTCTACCGCTACTCTAACAGTCGAATTCTCGTTCTTTACAAACTCTAGTTTATTATACTTTCTTCCACTTTTTGTCGCTGCTTGATATTTTAAGCCACTTTGCTGAGCAACGGGCTTATCAACTTCATCGATGCCATTACTTTAAGTCTCTTGATTTTAGTTTGCCG
>BLAZ01000523.1:553868-556368 GCA_014633955.1 Acropora tenuis
CAGGACATTGGTTTGACCTGACATGCAGACAGTTTGTTTGGACTAAAAGGAGAAGAGTGAACGGTGTCCTTCAGCGAAATAAATTATTTTACAGGTGTTTTGGCAGGCGTAGCTTGTTTGCATACAACCTACACTGAACTCACTAGATTGTCACATGACTAGGTTTAATTTACTAATGAAAACATATCTTCAGATATAAATGTGTTTTCACCATCTGTTATATTATTATGGCTTAGTAAGGTTTGTATACTGCTTGGTTCAATTTAATTCAATTAAATTTCTACCATGTTTTCTTCTCCCAAAGCATGGGGAATCTTGCCTCCCTCCTGGCACTTAACTACAACGCTGATTAGATTACAGTAAACTCATGAGGTGATCAATAATAAAGTTACTTTTTCGTGTTTAAAGGCCTCTGAATTCTTATCAAAACAAAAATGATTTGAAAGGCCGATATTCTACTTCTAGTAATTCAAATTTCATGGGCTTTGCAGTGAGACCAATGTACAATAATTTGCTATGCCGAAAACCGAATGATTTTCACTCTGGTTGTATCTTTGACAAATAGCCCACAGGTATTTATCTTTTTTTTCTAGCTCCATCTTGAAGCATAGTAGTTAGAGATACTTTTGCCCTTTAATTCTTAAAAAATTAACACATTTACACTCATAATGTTCAGTAAAGATAACTGCCTTGTCACAGCTAACTAATGAGGCAAACTTTATCAACTATGACATATTTTTGTAATTTACTTTTGCTACGAATTTAATAGCATACATTTTCCAAACTTAAAAGCTAATCACCAAATAATTAAGAAATTATTGATGGTGGTATTTTTCCATACTTAATATTCTACTTTCATACATTATTAAAAACTCGTCAGGTATTTTTACAAAGACCTGAAAGGTTCTTTTATTTTATTATTCTGTTTTAACAATTAAACCCTGCTTGTAAGTTATGAACAAACGCAAACAGAATATTATTTTGGTGCAGCTCACAGGTAATTATCCATAATATAACAATTTTCTTCTCCACCAAATGAAATTTCTCAACTTTCTGAAAATTAAATGGCACAAAATACTTTCTGAAGCAAAATGTTGAGAATAAAAATATTAAACATGCCTGAAATTTGAATTTTGTAAAAAAAAACATTGTTTGTTCAAACAATCATAGAGAAGTCTTGTTTTCATCAAAGTTACAAATGAAAAATAGATACTCCATAGTTTCCTGAAGTGAACTCACAAATTAGCCATGAGGAAGATGATTAAATATACAACAGGACAATTTTGATTAATATAATATAAAAGCTTATAAACTGACCTTCCATGTTAACTATAAGCTTACCATGTCTTTCAAATCATGATCCAAAGACAATTCATACAGCATAGCACCAAACACTAACATTTTAAACTTACATATTTATTTCAAAAACTGCATTTGCTTAACACTTGATTTGGATACATTTAATTCCTATTTTGAGAAATAAGAAATGAATTAAACACCATCTTAACAGCCTCCGAAACAATTAACTTCGTAAATTGGGAAACTGTGTTGAATTCTAAAAAATTGCCGGGGAAAATACGCTATTTAAAGATGTTAAAATTATGAAAAAGTAAATCAAATGTTTCCTCGGATCCCTCCACATTCTTTTCTGCTGGGATTTGTTTGACATTGAAATTTATTGTTCACCTGTCGCTGAAATAATACGTGCATCTCTCTGAACGAGAAAGATTTTACTTGTACAATGCACGGCTTATGAATTCTTACCAAATGCGATTTTTAGCAGAAGTTCGAAAATTCGCTTGCAAAAATGAGCTCTGACAAGAATTACTGCAATCTCGAACCGTCCGAAGTTCTTGTTATCGATCTGCTTTATCTAAAACTCGAATCTTCTTCTTGATTACATTAATTATTATCCCATGACTGAGAGATTCAAGAGGAATTCTCAACTATCACAAATATGCTGACGTTGAAATACAAACGAAAGAAAACTAGTATCGTAGGTTTGGCTTATCAATAACACAATGCGTAGTTACTTTACTTTATGTCTGAAAATGAAGAATCAAGATGTTACGTAGAGCTTTTTTTAAAGCCTGGAAATAAATGCAAAGAGATCTGTGAAGTCTTTAAATCGGCATTATAATGTGAAGCACATCCAGCTGAGGAATGCTCGAATCACGTCCCACTAACTGTGTTGAAAAGGATTTTGAACACCTCGCTATCAACGCCTACAAACCAAACAATTTTCAGAACCTTGACACTTTCCCTTGGGGTACACCAGGTAACGTCATCGCATCTAAATTGCCTTACCATAAACCTGTCGACAAGGGTTTGTGGCGAAGGGATCGATAAACGGCACTCTACCATTCTTCCTTTCCCTTGAAGCGTACTTCATAAATCTAACATAAAGAGCAAAAAATCAACATCTCATGCCGGCCGGCAATTTGATTTATGTAATATGATCCATGGCCACGAAAAAAAAATACTAAATCATTCCAAGGGG
>BLAZ01000523.1:602931-605431 GCA_014633955.1 Acropora tenuis
CTTAGGACATTTTGTCAGTCTGCGGGACGGTGACCGGGGAGGTGGAGGGAAAGAACAATACGACTGAACGCTAAAGAGCAGAAAAGTTCTTCTTGCGATGATGGCAATAGTAGAAAAGGGCCGCGTGTACGAGATAGCCAACCTTTTGTACTTTATTTTGACACGCGCCCATTTTTTATTGGACAGGGGCCTTCAATTGTTGCCTTGTTGGAGCACAACCCGCAAACTGATGAGACATCGGGAATGCTTCGCCATAAAAAAAAAACATTATGCTTTCGGTCAACGACAAAATGCTTGTTTTTTCCAAACCGCTTTCTGTTTCCCAAGAAAGTTGCAAAACAAAGTCTTTCTTTGCAAGACAGATTTTTATTACAATACTAAAGGGAAAAAAGGGTCTTTACGACGTCGATTAGTTACTGCATTTGCAAAGCGTGGGGGGGGGGGATGGGTGGTGCGGGTAGAAGTGAAAGAATGAACAAATTGATTTGAGAGTGAGGAAAAACATGACAAAGTCAAGTTTAGAAAACATGTCTATGTTATTTACTGGCTTTGGGTCGTTCCGAACAGTAAAAAACTATGACCGAGGTCTCGAAAATGCTACCTGAGACAGCAGGCCGACGGCAGCATTCTCAAGACCGAGGTCACAGTTCTTTTACTATACGGACCTTCCACCAGGCAAATAACATAAACATCTTTTTTCTTAAAAGTAGGTGTACCTTCACATTTGATTACTCGCTGTTCAACATCTCTGCTATGGGATTCCAATCTCCGTTGCTTGGTCTTCAATCTTCTATGATCCTTTTTCGATCGCTTGTGACCAGTCTTTAATCTCTGGTGACCAGTCTCCGATCTCTGCTGCTCAGTCTCCAGTCTCTGGTGACCAGTCTCCAATCTCTGCTGCTCAGTCTCCAATCTCTGGTGACCAGTCTTCAAGGTATGCTGCTCAGTCTCTAATCTCTGTTGCTCCGTCTCCAATCGCTCGTGACCGGTCTCTAATCTCTGCTGCTCAGACAATAGTCTCTGGTGACCAGTCTCCAATCTTATTAACCATTGCTTTATCTCTTTGAAAGCAAGATCAAATATCTGCAGCTGCTGGAGAACCTTTTCATTTTCTTTATTTAGTTCTTCAGACCAATTCTTGATTTCATTTTCAAGAGAATGAACATTTTGGTGAAGAAGTGTTAACAGTGATTGGTCCACAGGAGAATTCACACAGAGTTGTGCTCCTGCAAAAAGAGTCACTAAAAAGTTCAAAATTCAAACTTCATGTGTTTAATTAGGGGTATGATAAGAAAGTGAATATTTCTTAAGTTCCAGATGAGCTCTGCTGGAATGCACCAAACCCTCAGTCCAAGCAAAAAGGAAAAACAAACAAACAATAAACAAAAGGCCTACAATAATGTATTATTTCGTCTTACTAAACATACAGCATTAAAATAAAAGCAGCAGTTACCTTTATTTTGCCAGTCCTTAAGCTCTCCAACCACCTTCCCTTCCTCTGAAAAAGGCAAAGCCATGGTTTTCACCAACTTTTCCATCTCGGCAAAGCTGTGTTGGAACTTAACTTCATTCCATTCATCGAAGACACAGTGTGCCCAGTCATTCCTTTCGTTTCGAACACTTTTTGCAGCAGCCTGCACGGAACTTGAAAACATAGGGACCCTACCTAATAACAGCAACGCAGCTGATGCATCTAAATGATCATCAAATGCATTGAAATGTATCATGTAACTTTCAAGATACAGCTTCGCAAAGTCAGTGTGCGTAAGAACTTGATAGTTAAAGTTGCAATAATCATATTTGCCACCACGAAGCCGGGGCAAGACATCGTTGCCATTGATGTTTTCATATTTCAGCCATTTATGCCATTTCTTAAGACGACTAGTTGCACTTTGCGAGTCAATACTGTGGCTTGTTTTGAGTATGTTGTACTCCTTGTTAACTTCTTGCTCAACCAAAGGTCTAACATGTGGTATAAGGATCTTGTTCAGGGCTATTCCAAACACAAGCCAGCGTTTTCGATTGTCTGTCACACCAAAGTGACATAACCTATAAATAAAAGAGTTAGAAACAGAAATCCTGTAAGATTAAATGCCAAACATACTAAGCACATTATTTTTTATTGTTAGATGAAGAACAAAAACAACAAGCTGTTACAGTTTTCAAGGGATAAGGACCTTTATTCATTTTCGTCTTTTATGATTCCTTTCCTGGAATGCTGAAAACCTATTGCTACCTTAAATCAAGACTAGCTCAAATAATGCCAAGGGATCTTGACAATTGTAGCCCTAGGCAGTAGAGCAAGATAAACAAATAAATGTTGTCAAATGAACCTAGTTGTTTGATCTTGCTCAGAACTTTTTTGAAGTTCAGTGGAAGAACATGCAAAGTTGAAACTAGCTAAAACTTCGCCACTTTTAGTTACCAGTGCTCCTATTTTTTCAACTTTTCCAGAAACAAAAAAATTCAAGAATGACATCTCTCATGAATCTATCAAAGC
>BLAZ01000523.1:657063-659563 GCA_014633955.1 Acropora tenuis
ACAAGAATGAGAATAACGCATAATTATTAGGGCATAAAGATTAAACGGGAAAGTTAACTCGAAGTTGCACGGAAAGTAAGTCTAAACGTTTGGAAGCAGGGCTTAACATAATGATGCCAGAAACAAACCTCTAATGCCCGCAAAGTTTAAGCTGAACATTTCAGTGGGGCATAATGTGAAACGGGAAGTGAATTTCAAAATTGCCCGCTAAGGTAGCAAGTTACACGTTTCAAAGCAGGGCGCAACAAAACTTTGAAGTAAATTAAAACAGCCCGCAAAGCAACTAAGGCAAACGTGATAAGCAGGGCATGAAATATAAGAAAAGCCAACTTAAAGTTGCCTGCCAAGCCTGAAAGCTACACGTTTAAAAGCAGGGCACATTATAACTGAAACTTGAAACAAACTAAAAATCGCCCGCGAAGCAATTAAGCTACCGGTTTATATGCAGGGCATAAAATGCATGAAAAGTCAATTTAAACTTGCCTGCGAAGCTTGAAAGCTGCACGTTTACAAGCGGGGCACAGTATAAACTGGATATAAACGAAAGAACAGCCCGCGAAGCAAATAAGCTACACGTTGTCAGCAGGGCTTAATAAAAACTGGAAAGTCAACAAAGAATTGCCCTGAAAGGTAGAGAGCTACACGTTTTGAAGCAGGGCACAATAAGAACCAGCAACAAATTTCAGTAAAATTGCTCGCAAGGCAGCCAGGCTCCCGTTATCAGCAGAGCAAAACAGAAACCAAGCAGGTCACAAAATGAACTTGAAGAGTTCAATTTAAAACCGTCCGCAAGGCAAACAAGTTACACGTTATCAGCAGGGCATAATACAAATCCGGAGCCGAGAACTGTCCGTTAAGTTAAAAGCTAAACGCCTTGAACGAAAATCTAAAACTGCAACTGAGATACAATATGCAAGAACACGTGCTGGAAACGAGAAAACAAAACGCTGAGCAAACCGCTAAGGTAACCTCTCCTGCTGAGGCGTATTGACGGGGATTTGGATTAGCGGGTTCTTCTTGGTTCTGTAGAAGTGGATGCGGCGACTGCTTGAGCAGGTGGAAGGTTTCGCCTGCCGGAACTTGTGGAACTTGGTCTCCCTGGTCAGCCATTTGCAAACTATAGCTACTCGCTAGATCGACAGAATGGCACTGTTCATTCCTTCACAACTCGTTTTATACGTGCGAGGTGAGACCGCTGACAATAGGGAAATTAAACTCAAGACGTTGTAATGCCACGGACGATAACCGGAAGTGAGCTGTTTTCCCACTGAACTTGTCTTAACACTATCACAGTTATATTGTTAAGTATATTTTCACTTCTAGAGACGATAACTTTGAAAATCTGGGAGAGAGCACTGTCTGTGCATGCAAAATGCTTACTTCCGGTTTCTGTTCGTGGCTAAGAAACGTTGCGTTGGGCTATCTCAGGGCAAACCTAAAAATAATCATTCATTTTGTTTACTTGAGACTATATTGCAGCCCTGAGGCTATTTTCTGTCTCCCATCGTCACAAAGGGCAAGCAAGGAGATATATTGCAGCTTGAAAAATTTGGCCGACTTTTCAAGTTCTCACTCTGAACTGATCCGAGCTTTTGGCCCAGAATCTACCATAGATTGATCTTTCCGTTATCGCAGATCTTCTTCTCGTGTTCGAAGAGGTATATTATCCACAAGTAAAGGCAATAGGCAATTGTGCTGTGAAGTTTGGTCGAGAAAACAGCAAAAGTCCCGTGACATAACCCCCTTCAGCTCTATATTGGCGCCAGTGCGCCAAAGTATAATAGACCATCTGCTTTCAGCGCAAGATTCTTGCATTGGAGGTCTTTTGTTAAACTCTCTTAGCTTTCTGCGGAAATTTTGCGCAAAAGACAACGCCACGATACTGCGCGTAAAAAAAAATTAATAAAGCACCTATAATATTATAAAACTGCTGCCATGCCAACTTTATTACATTGTATATGGTTAGTCCCAACTTTGGAGTGGTTAGCTGTTGCATTGTTGGTCTAAAGAAGAAACGCAGACCAGCTCGTTCAAGAAAGTACTCAAGCAAACGGTCAGAGTGTTTCCGAAATGATGGCAAAAAATGGAACCTAGAGATATCGAAAGGCTCAGTCGTAAGACAGTGATGATAAGGAAAATTTATAGGTATAACTGCTAAAGATAATCTAGGAAAAGGGAAAAATTTGAACACATTCAATCACTGTGAGTAACTGCTCTCTTCAAAGCCCCTGAATTTCACCTCAAACAGATAAATTCCACTGACGAAAAGCTGAACGGTCTATGTCCAATATAACAAGGTCGTTACAGAATTTAACCAGCGACAACAGCTACGGCAGAAAAAGCATCACTCTAAAATAATCATTTGTGCAAACGTGCACATTTTTCGATTATTCCCTCCCGCTTGCATTCTATATTATTGGCAAAATAGGCCTCTAGATGACTGGTGGAGGCGCCGCCAACGTGGGCGAAATCTAGAGAATGAAAGCTATATCGTTGTGTG
>BLAZ01000523.1:741052-743552 GCA_014633955.1 Acropora tenuis
CCGTTCGTCGTCTCCCAATGTTGATGATACATTAATGCCTAAGGATACTACCCTAAGGTGAAAATTTGTTCGACCGAAAATTTCTCGCCTACACTCGACTCTTGCCGAGCTCAATTTTAAATATCCGGTAATCAAATCCCTGAGGGCACCCAACAATAGCGCTATTGTCCTAAGAAATTCAAACCATAACAATAGGCAAAGTTTGATATGGTAACGTGGCGCCGAAGCGTCGTTCGCTTTTTTAACTGTGTTTACAAATATTTTAGCGTTTAAATTCTGGATCAATTCATTCTCTAAATCTCAACTGTTACAAATAGTAAATTACCTACCCGTTTCAAAGGTCTCAGTTCTTCATCTGTTTAATTTATGCGGCCTTATAAGGTAACCAATCACAAGGGTATACTGTCGCGTTAACAGTCTCCTACGGTGAGCTGATCGAGCAGTGAGGTTGATTCTCCCACAAACAGACACCCATGCACTCACAGTGACGTTGTAGCTTTGTTACAGCAAAAAACATAGAAATCATTATGATAATATTTTGACTAAATTCGCTATGACAAGACAAGATCAAACCTGTGACTGGTTCATTTAGCTTTTTGGCGGGGAAATTGTAAACGAAATCTTGACAGATATATTAAATTCCCCAACAATTTATTTTTGAACAGTCAAATATATCTCGTTGAGGCAACAGTCTTTTTTTTCCCTTTTCTTTTACGTTAAAGAGTTATGTTTAAGCTCTGCTCAAAATTTGTCTTAAAATTGTACTGGAGAAAAGAGAATGTGATTTAGGTAAGTTTAGCAGTGTTGTTTTGTGGTTGTTGTGTTGCAGCATTCTTGTCCTTTAAACGTGGTTAAGATCAAAACAAAATAGTCCAGTGAAAGTAATTTTGTAAAGAAATCAGCATTGGCTTGAGAGCCTTTATAGACAAAGTTCTTTCGGTGTAAAACGTAGGGCATTTTTTCTTTTTTCGTCATGTCAGTAGCCAGTCCTAGTACACGTAAATTAAAACTATGAGCATAAGGTTAACTGTTCTGTGAAACCTCTCCTTATTTGTTTCTTAAGATGTCGACCGTCCGCTGCTGGCAAGTTCAAATCAAGTCATCTTTATTGTCATGTAACTTACCCTTTTCATTCAATGATTTCATCGTAACCATTTATTGGCAAAACAATTTTTTTGTTGTTATTAAAAAGGGGAACTCCAGTGAAAAGATGAAGTTTTTTCTGGCAAAGGTCAAACAATTTCTTGGAGATTTCTTTTAGTTGTTTGGAAAAATTGTGTAAGAGACTTCAGAGTTTCTATGTTGAGGTGAGCTTAAAATTCGATTAGAAATCCGCCATCTTGGACGATGACTGAATGTTCACAAACCGGTCAGCAGATGGTTGAATGACGTCAGTTTCGAGTTTGTGTGATTATATGAAATATGATACCTGGATGACGTGGTCGGAGGAATGTGAGAAAAGCATGGGTTGGAGGTATGTCAAGGAGTGTCAGGACAGAAGAAAGAAAGTGGAAATTACAGATCTAGTGTGGCCAATTGACCGGGATACAAAATACTAAATTTGGCGACGAGGATGGGATTCTACAGATCGCTCGATCAATTGAAGGATCTGACCTACATGCTACTAAAATGGAGGAAGCGTCTGATACGTCCAGGCAGGTCAACAAGATTTGTAGTGGGTCTCAAATATCAAATGAGAAAAACAGGGGAAGTTCGCGGTCGCGTCGACCAAAGAATAGAGACCTTAAGCAGCAGACGTTTCTGAGCCACGGACGGCGACCGGAAGTTACTTTGCGAATTTTATTTCATACTGCGCATGGCATCACGTTCGTGTCTGGCAGCGCGGACCCCAGAACGGCATGTTTTCGGTCCTCGCCAGAACTTCCACCTGTTAAGACGTAGCCTAGGTAAGATATTTACAGTGTCCAAACGTGCCGTACGGGATCGCTATGGAATAATCTCGTCCAAGTATAGGAAAAAGTTAAGCGCCGAAGAAAGAGCGAGTGGTATCGAAGTGGAGCAGACAGAACTCGAGGTGCTTCTGGAAGAGCTTATTGAACAAGAAGACGAAGAAGAGGGAAACGAAGCTAAAAGAAAAACTGAACAGGATAAGTCTAAAGCCCAGGAAATAAGAAAAACTGCAATGGAGAACCTTGGAGAAACAAAGAAGAGGAAGCTTGTAAATGGCGAGCAAGATGACGCAACATCATTACCTTTGAAGAATAAAACAAGAAGATCCGGGTCAGAAGTAGTTGGCTACCTAAAGGAAAAGTCGGAGCAAGAAGCAAAATTACGAGAACAAGAAATTGAAATAAAGAAGACACAACAGGAAATGGAAGGCAAGAGATACGATTCCCTGATGGCCATGATGGCACGGCAACAACAACAACAGCAGCAAATTCAAGCATCAGTGGTCGAGCAGAATAAATTGATGCTGAGCTTACTTTCAAAGTTGTTTAACAATTAACTTTTACTGCTAGCTTTGCTTGAATATATTACG
>BLAZ01000523.1:753552-754552 GCA_014633955.1 Acropora tenuis
ACGTTTCTTTTATCCAATCAGATAAGAGAAATGTTTTTAATTTTTTTTTCCTTTTATACAGAATATATAAAGTTTTAAATCAACGATAAACCTACCATTTGACTTGTGACTTTCTTGATGTGGTCTCTTTTGTTTCAAACCACTGATTTCAACTGTGAAACATAACACAAAATAAGACCTTGCAGTTGTAAAGAATTTTCGTTTTCATTAACAAGAACATCAGGAGCTATTTCACAGCAAAAGTCTCAAGACGTTGACTTCTGCTGTTTCGAAAGAGGAAAAAACTAATCCCCTCAGAAAGACAAGACATCCAAACCCAGAACTCTGGCGTATGACTGCAACACACTTGGAACACCAACAGCCCAGACCACATCATTGACATTTCACTTAATATTCAATGGATCTTCCCTTCAGCTCAGTGCATTCCCTATCTGATGGAGTCTAAATCTACTTATGAGTGACCACAAGCAGCCATGAATGTTACCAGAGACCAAGAGGGATACAAAGTCAATTGTACCATAAGCTAAACACCACGCGCGTTTCGATTGATCGCTATCTATGATCTGTTGGAAGACAGACACATAAATGACGGCAATGCTAACTTTTCCACTTCTTCATTATACAAAACAAATAGATTCCATGTTGCCGACTGTACGTTCAGTAATGGAACACAGATGAACTCAAAATGTGGTAGGAACGTGATTGACACTCACCTAACGACTCGTGTGCCACTTTTTTGCTCTTACCACATTAAGACGCTATCTCTGATCATTTACTAAACAGAAGCATGGCGACATGGAATCTGTATGCCACATATTTCATAGTTGATGTTAGTAAGGCATCGTTACAAAGTCATTATAGTGTAATTTCATTAAACAATAAACTGAGGTTACTTACTTAGCACTAGATGAAGTAAGCAATGTGAAATCCCTTCCAAAAGGATAACATTTATTGTTGTTTCAGCAAGTTTAGAGGAGACGTATTTTCCATGTCCTTCCTT
>BLAZ01000523.1:759560-764560 GCA_014633955.1 Acropora tenuis
TTCGTTCCAATCGAGTGAAACAACATCTCGTCCATTTCGAACAACGTTTAATCGCAAAACACTTCACTTACTGGATGTGCTATTTAAACTGACGTTTCCGTTGCAGCAGCAGTCGTAACTTCTTAAACTCCCTTACTTCTCCTTCACGAGCACTCAAGCGCCAACATCGACGGACGCATTTTCATGCACATTGTACCCTTTGACTAAGGCAGAGTTTCGCTTGAGCTCCTCATCATCATGTCTTCTGTACAACCCTGAATGGACAAGGAAAAAAATTGCTGGACAATTTGTTTATTTTCTCAGCTTTTAATGACATTGCATCACCGTCTGTAAACGATGTGGGAAAATCTCTCCTATTGTCTGCATGGTCCTTTCCTTTCAACGTGTTGGACCCATCTGTCTGGCGTTGCTTCTCTAGAAACGTCAACGGTGTCTCTTCTCAGTTCCGGAAGTTTGGTTCGCATTTCTCCTTCAAACATTAGAGAAAAAGGTGTAGCACCAGAAGTGACTTGTGGGGTAGTTCTGTCCGCAGTCAACCACGAAATTAGTTCTGAAGGACAATTGTATTTCTCCTGATGTGCAACCTGCAAACATTCAAGCAATGAACGATTCTGGCGTTCAGCCTCACCGTTATCTTGTGGCACAACATAACTTCCTGCGGTCATTAATTATCCCGCAAACGGAAAAACGACTGTAATTCTTATACTATGAGCTGTGGTCCGTTGTCCGTTCGCAGAGAAAATTCCACACCAAATCGGGCAAATGTTGTAGAAATTTCTTTAATCGCCTTGGCCTTTATGATAGAATTCACGATTACCACTTCTACGAATTAAAATGCAAGTGGTGGAGTAGGATATCAATGGGATGGATGGGAAGGTGTGAAGCACAGCAGAAAAGTTGGAAGGGAAGGGTGAAAATAACTTAGCGCTTCACTACAATTCTAGTTCCGCGATAAAGCGTCTGGGATATTTTTCTTTCTCGGATGGTATACCATCCATCAGAGCTCTGTACACCCATCTCTCAATTCGCCCGCAAAGCTTTGAAGCGCGAGGGTGACTACGCTCCAACGGCTTGTGATCTGTCTCCAACGCAAACTCCTGATCGGACACACATTCAAACGGGACTCATTTTCTGATCAAATCTTCAAGACGTCTTGCTATCGATGCCACGTCGAGTATGAACTTTGCAAAGAACTGAACCAGCCCCATAAACGATCGAGCTTCGCTCGCGTCTTCCGGAGGTCGTTGCAATTTTGCCTTCACTTAGACTAACGCTATCGCTTGAAAGTTTATGACCGAAAAACTTGAGCACTTGTCAGTCCAAATCCACACTCGTCTCCATTCACAGTAATCCCAACTTCACTTAATCTCTCAAGCACCGCGAACAAACACCTATCACGCTCTTTTGCATGCCCTTGCCGAAAACAACAAGATCGTCTGCAATGCTTGCAATACCTTCACAACCATTCAACACATTACTGATTATCTGCTGATATTTTTTCTGGTGCCCATGTGACCCCAAACAACAGCCTCTTGTACCGATAGAGAAGGTGATGTGTTGCAAACGTGTTTATCTGCCGACTTTCCTAGCAGAGCAAAATGGGATGAAAACCCCATTTGAGCTCAACCTTGCCGAAAACAGTTAATCAAGTTTCTTGTTGGCCTTCCCTCGCAGCCCGTACGGAATGCCGCATACGTGCTGAGCTTCTGGCTTCACTGAATCGTCACTATGCAGTTTCAACTCAATCTCATTTAACAGCCCAACGCCGTTGAACAAATCACTGTATCTCGCAAAGATATCACTGCCTATCCCCCGTTGACACTATTTGCTTGAACTGGTCCGATGCGCAAAATATCCATCTCCAATACCGCTTCTTGACCAAGAAATGTACGACTGACGCCCTCAACAACCAAAAAATCAGCCTTACACCCTTTTTCACTACCATCTAACACAAGTTATAATCAGAGATAAGAAAAGTGCGTTCGATGTACTTTGTTGCTTTACAACTTGTATTTGCGTATTTTCTGGCTGACTACCTACCATAGACATGTCCATAACCTCGTACTTTTGAAATTCACAATAAAGCAGCTTGAGATACTTCTAAATTCATCTTTTCTGGCATCTGATCGATACTAGCATGACATCGAGATTAAGTGTGTCACATAGTTACAGATGGCGGCCAAAGCCTGAAATGACCTAACATCTGCGATCAATACCCACGGGACAATGTAAAACCCGCGGGAATCAAGATCGTAAATGGTATGCGTTCTGTCGACCGAATGACACTCCCTGACGAAGTTCCAAGGGTTGGCAAAGGCTCTTTGCCACCATAAGCGCACGGGGGTTTCGCTGACTTGATTCCTTTCTGTGTAAGAAAATTCCGGGTCAGTTACTAAGCTATTCTGTTTGCTGAACGCGTAGTACTAATAATAATAATAACTTTATTTATTACCTTTGGCGATAAGAATTGCGGTAATATTATAATAAAAGAGATCAAAACACTACAAGTTATATATACATATCAAATTAAGTTAAGTTTAGCACCTCTAGGAATAAACGATTGTTTGTGCCTGACAGCTTGCAAAAGTACTTAAATAATTAAGTGACCCTTGAGTTTGCATCAGCCGTCAAACATCATCAAAAACAAAACAATTATGACACATGTAGATGGACAGCATGATGTTGATATCAATGTTGACATTACAAAGGCTATGGGACTTGCAAAAGAGCTACCTGTAAAGCTGCTGCTTCAAGTGCATTTTTTTTTTGTTGCAGAATGTGCTGTTTCAATGGCACAACATCTCAAAAAATATATAGTTGTAGCAAAATCACTCATACTCTTTCCTGTGCTGCCACTCTGTGCTTCGAACTTTTCTCATAAGATACAAAAACGGAATCTTGAGGCTCATGTTTTTCACTTAAAGCAATAATTATTATGTTCTAACTGAAATAATTTAAAAAGTGGGTGGAATAAAATCACTTAGGAGGTGTAAAAGTTGAGGTTTTCACAAAGTTTCTGACAGTGTAAGACTAATCTGGAACTGAAGATGTACTGGCAACAGAATTTTCAGTCTCCTTCAAATCATCCTTGCAAAGCATGAAAACATTCAATTATCCCCATTCTTTACAATAATCATAATTCCTAATTATTAGGAATTAACAGTTCAGTGTTGAACAAAAAAACACGACAACAACAACAATTGGGACGTCTTGCCTGGAGGCAAAAGTAATCCATTCTACTTATTTTTTTAAGGCACTGAACACGTGGGACGAGAACAGTCCTTTATATAAAAGCTCTCGTCTGTCGCTTACTTAGGGCGTCAATAGGGCGTCAATATAGCGATGGATATCAACCGGAAATGGACTTTCCTTATTCTTGGGCAGTGGCTTAGCTCAAATTTTCGAGCAAATCGTCTTTACACCAGCAAGAGCACAGAACAGTACAAATGGGATTGGGCCAGTGAAGGTTAAAAGGAAAGCGTTTCACTTTTGATTGTCATCTATTGCTCAAAAACGCCTGGCTCTGAGACAGCATCTGGTAAAAAAAGTCGTTTCCCATGATTGGTTGTGCAATTCTATAGTTAACAAGGCTTCAGGTGCAAAATATTGCTTGCGCAGGTGAAATGCATTATTTTGCCAGGGAAGACGAAAATTGCAAGAAGCAAGTCCCACAATGGTGCATCTCTTTAAACTTTTTTTCTTGCGCTTATGTTGCTGCTTAAGTAAACACAAAAAAAATCAAGTACAGAACGAAAATTAAGCATAATCAAATTACACTGCGAACAATTTGTAATTTAAATTAAAACAGTTTTAGTGCGCATAATGTCACTTGTTTCTCCCGTCTAGACAGCCCCAGCAGATCGAACAGTCACTTTAGCTGAAGGGAAAAGATGAAAACTCGGACGTATCTTTTGATTTGTCTTCTCTTCAATGCATCGAAAATCAACTGGTCTCACGGTAAACGCCCACGAATCTTCGGGTCGCTTCTTAACGTGAAACGACATCCGGCATTGAATGAGTGCCCTAGGGTACGAAGCGCTTTAAAAATGTGCAAACCACTCAAGTGAAAGCGTTTTGCAAGAAATGTTGATGAGGCTTTCTTGCAGTGTTTATAATTTTTTAAACCTTAAACTGGCTGCAAAAAATCACGGGGACTAAATTAAAGGCGTGGTGTGACAAGCAGGCACTGATTCATGGTGTTGGCCATAAAGGGCTTATTTCTCAGTCATCTTTAGCGATAATGTCTTAATATTTTCCCTGATAAAGGCCCTTATTACATGCCAAAAGATTTGCCTTTTTTCTGAAAAAGAAATGTCTTTCTCGCCGTGACGGAATATCTTGCAAAAAAGGCACTTTGGCAACATTACGAATTTCTCATACCCGCTGCTGGAAATACCTATGTTTTTAAATCAAGAATTTTACCTAGGGCCGTCAAAATTTAGGTGCATATAGTTAAGTAGTTTAACCATCTGTAGTGCAAGTTTGGTTGACTTTGACCAATAAATAATGGTACAATCATGTTTCGACTTTTGTTTTGTTACTGAGCGGCCTTTTCAATCACCCGGAAACCTCAACTCGACTTGAAACGATATGTAAAAACCTTCAAAATTTTGGACGGCCCGAAAACCACTTTAATTATTTACAGTGGCAAAAGAGTGAATATATATGGATACTATAGGGTCTTAAATACCTACATTTTGCCAAGTTTTCACAACTTACCACTAAAAAACGAACGTAGCCACGACAAAGGGAACTTTTGTGACCTCGGACGTGAAAAAAACAGCCGTAAAAATCCTTAGTTTTGATGTGAAATATTGATCTTTGAAGGCCATTATGGTTACAAAGTATACTCTCATAAAAATAGGAAACTCGAGATTATATCGTATAAATGGACATTTTTAAGCCTTCGATAGTTCAAAAAGTGCCCACTTTACCTCTAGAGAGGAGAGAGAGAGAGGGGGAGACAGAGACCGACCGAGAGTCATGAATAAATTGACTTA
>BLAZ01000523.1:916673-919721 GCA_014633955.1 Acropora tenuis
GTGACGTGAGTCCGGATGGCCTGACAAATAACAACTATAAGCCTAAAGAAAACACGTACGATTTTTCTTAATTAACTACTAAAATAACGGTTGCAAATAAAACTAAACCTTGTTTAAACTAATCCTACTTAATTTGTATTTAATGTCTTTTGTGAAGAGTTCACGACAGGGCTAAATATTTTAAACAGATACAAATATTTTACACTATTTTTTTGACAGTATCTTACTTATGAACACACTGAAAAAGTCAATACAATATATTAAACTGACAGTTCAGTTCTTCTTCTTCTTCTTCTTCTTCTTCTTCTTCTTCTTCTCCGAAACAACGAAACAACAAATCAACTAACCAACAACCCACCAGCAATTTCACGTCAATTTTTCTGCTCCTCCTTCCACACTGCGACGCCTTCTCTCGTCTTTCAAGACTTGAATTTCACCTTTGCTTTATTTCTTCTTCACTCTTTCCTTGTCACGCAGTTTTTCGTCTTCAATATATCTCTCATCGCCCCTGGTTCTTCTACCGTAGAGAAAGGGGTTTTTGCTCAGATGACGAGGTCATCTCGATTTTTGAGATTTATGTCTGGTTGTATGGTTGTGAATTCGTCGACAGACCTCGAGAGTTTAGAGGTCGAAAATGTCATCCCTATGCCTCCACTAGAGCAACGGTTATAAGCTACCTTCAAATTTGCTTCATTGCTAAGTCAGCGTAACTACACGCCCGTTGCCCATTGCTAAGTCAGCGTAACTCACACGGTAGCTTTAAAACCGTGGCTCTGGTGGAGGTATAGTATAGAGATGACAGTTTCGACCTCTGGACTGAAGGTCTACCTAAATTGTTTGAATTTACTGACTACATTAATTCCCTACACCCCACTAACAAATTTGAATTACATGATTTATTGGGATAGTTTTTTGCATGTCTTGGATTTTGCATTACACCTTAAAGATGGGTTAATTGTTACTGAGATTTACTTAAAACTACTGACAGCCACCTTTATTTCCCATTTTCCAGTTTACACCTGTCAAATTGCAAAAGGACAATCCCTTATGGGGTAGCCTTGAGAATTAAGCGCAATTGTTCCACTGATGATCCTTGGGAAACTAGATGTGAAGAATAGAAAGGATATCGAAAATATCGATATATCGATATCTGTCGCAAAATTACCCGGCAGATTTAGTTGACAAATAGTTTGATAAGGCTCTTGAAATTCCAAGATCTGCAAAAAAAGTGAAAACTAACAAAAACGTTTTTCCGGTTGTATTCGATTATATAATCCAATTTTGCCAACATTGAAAACATCATTAGGAAGCACGTTCATTTAATAAGATCTTCACCCCAAATCACGGAGATTTTTCCAGCCAAATCTATTTTCCCTGCTCACCGCCGAACCAAAAATAAGGAGTTTAAGAAGTTACGACGGCTGCTGCAACAAAAACGTCACTTTAAAATAGAAGTTAGGTTAAGTGTTTAGGCTAAGTGTTTCGCGATTATTCCATGTTGATCACGTCGTACAAAGTAGGTCAAAACATTGCAGCAACAAGCGTGCCGCACGTGCAGTACGATTATTTTTCCTTGTTCAACCAATCGTTGATTTGTGGCATTGTCGTAGCCGTTGCCGTCGTCGTTTCTTAAACTCCCCATTGAAGGTGTTAAAGGGTATTTTCGTGACACGTGATCGGACCTTCCTCTTTCCCGTGAAATGTGAAATGGCTAATTTTTTCTTAGTGAACCGTGATTTCCATGGTAGCCGTGAAGCGTGACTTTGCAAAATTATTTTCCGTGAAAGGAGAATTAATTGTTCAATTCGCCGTGAACCGTGACTTTCATTACGTCTTTGTTATTTTCGACAACAGTTATTATGTAATTAACAATTATTCACCTCAGTGTCCGTGAATAGTACTTGGATAATCAACTCCGAGCCAGCCAATTAGCGCGCGCCGAAAGCACTATTCACTTGTGTGGTATATACTAATAAATGATGTTGCGTGGCCATGACCGGACGGTTGATCCTTATTGCGACAACGTGGTCGGTCTGGTTTTCGGTGACCTTTGGCCAGCCATCATTTTCATCCTATGTTTCGTCTACTTCGACCATAATGGCGGGAGCGCATCAACGCGATGTCCGAGATGACCAAGATCGTCAACAATGACAACGAGCTTTCATGGTTTTACCAAAGGTGGCTGTGTTAATAAGTTTTTCTAACCGAAGGTAGAGCAAAATGTTGATTTACGAGGAGAAACCCCGTTTTCCGTTTTCTGCAACAGCCCATAGAGATTTCGAAATCTTTGAGAAAGCTGTGTTAGATTTTTGTGGCGTGCAATCTTTAGCTGAAGTCAAAGGCTTAGGAAGAAGCATGGACTGCTCGGCAAAGGTTTGCCACAGTTGAAAGAGTAGAACCTGAATTTTCAAAGGGAGAGGGAAGAGAAGGCGGGCCTACATTGAGGGACTCATGAGACGATTAGCTCTGCGAAAACGATGACGACTCCTCCGTTAACGACTCTGATGATTTTGCAGTAGAGGAAGATGGTGACATTCGTGATACGCAGAACGGGAACTCGGTTCCCTTTTTCCATCGCGCAGAACGCGAAGTGGACGGATAGTGAAAACAAGGCTTTGCTTTGGACGTAATTTTTCAAAATGTACTGTTGCTAACTTTCCTTTAAAGTAAAACGCTCTCCTTTTTTTCCGTGAATTGTGAAAGGACCGTTTTGTTTTCCGTAAAACGCGATCTAGACCCCCCTTTACCACCCTCAAAAATCTTAAAGAAATTCTAGCACCATCTAAATTTCGACCAAGCTCTGCTGCTTATCAGACGGTCAATGAGGGCGGTTGTTTTAAATGTAATGTGATAAAAATTGGTGTGACTTGTGCAAGAATTTCTACTTCAAGCTTCTAAATTCCAAAGCTCGGCTTGAGGTTGACATTATCCTATTCGAAATGTAATTTATCGCGCAATGTGGTAATGTAATTTACAATATGTGGGGTCCACATCAACTGAGTTTAAAATTAGATTCCATGTGAAGTGATATATGAAATGTTTCATATA
>BLAZ01000523.1:932231-934731 GCA_014633955.1 Acropora tenuis
GTGCACATCAAACATGAGGAGAGACTACCAGAATATTTGAGGGAAAAATAATCATATTGTAGTCGGTTGATGACTCTTGGATTTGGTTGTTCTGAAAAGAACCGGGTTGGCTCTTAAAAGAGCTGTTTAACTGTTTTCAGCTGTTCAGATTCAGATCACTGTCTTTGTCAAACTCCTCCCCTTGGGACTCTTCGATCTCTCCTGTGATTTCACTCTCATTTTCTTCCCATACTGCTTCATCCTTGGTGTCATCAAGGGTATTTAATTTGTCACAGTGTTTGAAGAATTGACAATCAATGTTGCTGCCATCTGTTGCAATGCAACACCTGCTCAGATGGCATGTAAGTAATGGACTGTTCACCATCCAGGCTTGGTATTCTGATCTCAGTTTTCCCTTTAACCACTTGTAAATGGTGATGATCTAGCGGTCCTTATCCAAGAAGACTTGAAAGTCTAACCATTTGCAGGTGTAAGGTGTAAGGGAAGCAGTTTCTCCTCAGTTATTTTAAGACCCTGAATGTTGGTCGGGCTGGAGGCAGACTCATGACCTCCCACATTGCAGCCCGATGCTCAGCCAACTGAGCCGCTGGTGTGTGGTTAATGCACTCGACCAGTGGCTGCAATGCAGGTGTGAGTCCACAAGGGATCACTGCAATAGCTATATTTTGCCTAACTGGAAGATCAATCACCATATTGGTCAAATATCCCCTTAATTAATCCCACATAAAAAGAGCTGTCTAGCCTGGGGTAGCTTTTCAGTTTGTTTAATCCACTCCTTTGTTCCTGAGAATGAAAGAACAGACCCACTAAACTTAGAGCCAGACTCAAACATGAACACTGAATTTCATGACTAACTCAAATTTGCAGAGTTGCTCAGAAACATGATACTTGAAGATGGGACCTTGATGTCATAGCAATGTGTGAAAAGCCAAAAATATATTTGTGTGGGAAACTATGAAAAGCTATGCATTCATAACATTAAAGAGCAAACAAACCTTCCTTGTCTATCAAACCCTTCTTTGTGAACTGAAACCAACATCATATTTCCAAGAAGTTTTTTGTAAAGAAATGGATCAGAATGAGTTTAATCTCCAAATGTCTTGTGTTAGGTCCTTGGCACCATAACAATGACTTGGTTAGAGAGGCAATGATAATGAGCTGTAATGGAGTTGCCTTGCATTTTTAATTTAATGAAATCCAACTAGTGGCCTATTATCAATAGTGTGTTCTGATTGGTGGAGCTACTACGAGGCTATAATTATGTTATAGCCCATCAGTAGGGAAAAGTGCTGGCTTTGAAAACCAAAACAGTGGTGGTTGAATTGCGGTTTGCCTCGCTTTAACTAGAGAAAGATGTTTTGTCTCAATATTTTTTTGACCGACTAGTTGGATTTAGGAGGTGAAGTAAAGCAGATGAAATTTGATCAAGAAGTGTGATGTATAGATGGAAATGAACTTTGATATGAAACTGTGCATATCTTTCCCCTTGCCTGATTGGTGTCAAGTGTCTGGAGGCAGAGAGACTCACTTCTTTCATGCAACATAATGAAATTTTGTAAAGCAGCTTTTCCTCTCACTAAAACACAAAAGCACCTTACACACAAAGCACAAACTATGATTCGACTTTACTACTCTGTTCTTTCTCAAAAGGTCATTATTTCTTATTATATACGACCCAGTGGAACCATTGAAGTCTGATAGATTTTGGCACAGAGGCACTGGGTATATGAGCTTGAAAACTTGAAATTTTATTATTGTAGGGAGCACATCTTACATTTTACATGATGAGCAGACCAGCTCAGTAAAAAATACCTTGTGTGACAGACAGTTAAATCATGCAAAAATTAACTTGTGTCCACTGGGTGGGGTGACTGACCATGCTGGGCGACCAGCTCTTAGAGGCTGAAAAAAGAGGAAAAATGGTTTGAGCCACTTGACATCTAAAATCTGAAGTTGTCATTTTGCTACTGTCCATTTTGTAATTAGCTCAATAAGCAATTAAGGGTGCAATTAGTAATCTCAAAGAAAATTCCCTGCCATCACTTTTCTGACCTTTAATTCCAATAGTCTTTATGGAACACTGTATTCTATACTTAGAAGTTTCTTAGAAATTTACAATCTTGTTAACTGTTACTATCTGCAATATGCTGACTGTGCTCTCTATTGAGAAGTTGGAGAATGATTCCTGTGAAGCTCCTGTAGTGAAGAGACACGCCATGTAGGTGTGAAGAATTTCTGGGAATTCCAAGCTTTGGTTACCTGTGGTTTAGCAGGGAAAAAAATGCTAGGAATCTGAGGCAAAAAGGCTAGTGTACCGTCAACCTGAAGAGAAGGCAAAAAAGTTGTTTTAATGTTTTTTCAAATAAGAGAAAAAACTCTTTTTTCACCTGCATTGGTATGTGGTAGAATAAGAACTGTTTTGGCTATGTCACTTATCCTATGAAATTTATGGCTTTCATTTCCTAGTTTCAATTATGACAGATATCCTCAGATAACATCC
>BLAZ01000523.1:1063229-1065729 GCA_014633955.1 Acropora tenuis
TGGCATAGTCATAAACTGTGCAAAAATGCCTCTTGGCACTATCCTTGATGTGAATTTTTTAATTTCATTCAATAATAGAATTTATCACAATACAATTTATCATAATTTATTAAGAACAATACAAAAAGTGATCAATATAATTCTTGCCTCCACAAAGGTTTTTTTCGGTTAGAACTTTCCCTCTGAAAGCCCTTTGGATGTTCCTGTTTACCTTCATACTTTCTGGGAATCTAATGACCTCCTGTGGTGTGGGTATGGATATTTTCTGGAACTGCATGTTGACCATGATTTAATAGAAGTTTATGTAAACCTGGATATTGCTACAATTTGAAATAAAACATCTTTTCTTTTGGTTAGACATTAACCTTGATTTATATTCACTTTTTTTTAAAATTTTTTCTACAACAACTTTTTCTTGCTGTGATCCTCAAATATTGTCTCTTAATACCCTTGAAGTTACAAGTTAAAATTTAAAAAAAAATTTTATTAATGGCTAGTTTAAAAATTATAACTGTCATTATTGTCACCTTCATACAAGGTTTGACTGGCCGATAAAATTGGGCCTGTTGCACAAGGGCTAGAGTGCCCACTTTCTTGACCACTTGCAATATGTTGATAATGGGAGGCAGGGAATGCATCTCTATTTTCATAGCTTGCTTCGTGTGTCAGGGAGGGATGTATTGAATCTACCATAACTGTTATACTGTGGAGGGTAATTTGGTTGTGCATAGGTTATTGCAGGGCTGGGGTTAGCTAGTGCCATGGCTAGCATTCGCATTCCTGAGGCGATTCCTTCTCCAAGGGATGTCAGACATGTTGTCATCTTTGATATTGAGTCGTCCAATGTTTTGTTGGATCCCTCAGATGTGGCTAACATCTTAGTCTAGTAGGAAGGAGGGCTCCCAGTGCACCCACATGTTATACTCGGGGAATTTATATATTTGGAATCCTTAATGTTCCCAAGCCAAACTCTGGAGCAAACTCCTTTTAAGGGGTGTTTTTGATTTTAAGTAAAAAAGCTACACGGTACCCAAGTCTGTTTTTTTTTTTTTACTTGATATCTCCTCTGAAATTATTTAGAACTCTCCAAAAACAGGTATATGCAAAGATGTTAGTGTGATTTGCCCAAAGAAACATTTATTTGTTGTATACGAGAGCTTATTTTTCTTTTTTTACGCTTAAATGCACATGTTGCGTTTGCGAGTTCATTGATTTTTCAAGAATTGAGCAGTTTTTCCGAGGTAGCCACTTCGAACCTTGTCTTGAAAGGCATCTAACTGATTAAGGGTAGCCAAGGTGGAGGGATCTTGAAGGGCGAGATTCAGGTTCTGTCGGTCACATGACTGGGCTAGGTTCAGCAGGGCAAGTAGATCTGGACTTTCTACTTCCTCTTCCTCCAAGAATCTATCAAGCAAAAGTCGCTCCTTGTCTTCGGTCACGGTCCTCAGGCAAAACAACGCTTTGGCGTAAGCCTTTCCCTTTAGGACACTGGTCAAACACCCGCTAGTAACAAGTCCAGCCTCTATCAAAATATCGGAATAACCCGAACCACGGCATTTGTTCCCATTGACCATACCGATGTAGTTCATGCCAGTGTGGAATGGCCCAGGGATAACTACATGCTTGGTGTACTGCTGTGGTATGTTTCGTATGAGTGGTAAGGCTTTCATGCATCCCCCTAAATCGAAGGTGTTAATAACATATTCTTGACCAACCGCGGAATTAGCTTCCTCGGAGCGTTTGAGAAGTTCCTTGATCACAGAATAATTAGGAAAGGGCTGATGGATTGGGGTGAGGTACTCGATAGTAGATGTTTTGGCAGGTTTTACGCCTGTGGCTGAGATGAACCCACCAAATGCGGGTACGATTTGTTTTACACCTTTACTTCCCGCAACTCTTGTCATTAACCACATCTCGTATTCTCTCAAGGCCTTCGAAAATTCTACATTATTCTCAGGAGGTGGAGTAAACGTAGCCCCTTCAGGGAACGTTTCGTATCTCGTTTGTAAACAGGATGAACGCGGCCATCGGTCGCGCTAAAGCCTGATTTAACCGCTTGAATCATTACCCCTGCTGTACTGTTAACAACGTTGGAGCCATTGATGTTCATTGTTATCTTATTCATGTTGTCCCACTCAGAGTGAAACACCTCGTTACCTTCCCCTTTTAATTATCTGGGGGGTGAGTGTAGTAGAAACCTCATCGAGGGCCTTTGCAATTGCAGTTTCGAGTTCTAGCCCAAAGTCATAGGTCTCGCAGTGTCCTAGCCTGGCGAGGATAGTAGTGAGCAGTTTGCTTTGGTAGAGGTGGCGCACTGTGGCATGCGTTATCTATTAGATGTATAGAAACCAGTTGTGTCACTACACCACAAAATCAGGAGAGATTCGATGGAACTGATTGAAATGCATATCAATTCTTTGGTATCTAGATTCGATGTATGTATTGTTTGATAAATCGGGTCTGTCTTTTCATTAAATTTGTGGACTTCACAAATGAATCA
>BLAZ01000526.1:14532-17032 GCA_014633955.1 Acropora tenuis
TGACCTAAGGAAGTCTTTGTTGCCTGCAGGTGTTGGTGTTGCTGTGGCAGGAGAATACTTATTTGCAATTGGCGGATTTGATGACTCCTCTCCCCTGGATTCTGTCGAGAGATATGACCCTCGCACAAACGAGTGGACATATGTGGCAAACATGACAACTTGCAGGGGAGGAGTGGGTACTGGAGCTATGGGTGGCCATTTGTGGGCAGTAGGAGGCCATAATGGTGAACAATACTTGAATTCAGCAGAGTTATATAACCCTTTGACTGACACATGGAAAGAAGTCTCACATATGCGTGAGTTTCGGGCTGGCTGTGGTGTTGTGGGTAGTCCTTCGGAAGTTGAGGATTTGAGAAGTGCATTCAGTGACCAATCGACACAAAGCACCAAGGAAGAAATTTGATTGTCTCATCAGGTACACACTTTTTTGGTGGAATTCCTTTTCATTTTTCTGGCAAGGGGAAAAGGAGATCATATAAGAGTGAATATAATGCATTCCATAGAACATCTTTATGATAGGATAATATTGTTTAAGGCTAGCAAGGGACAAAGAGCAAAATACAAAAAAAAATCCATAATGAACAGTGAAAATTTCCACTGGATTGCAAATCAGGGGTAAGATTGACTTGATCTGAATATGATTTATGGCCCAATACCTTAAACCAGTTTTTTTTTAATAACATCTATAAGCAAATAGTATATACTTTTCGTATAATAATTATAATTATTGTAACAGTATTTTAGACAATGATATTTCATAATTTTTATAAGGCCATATTTGTCACCTTTTTTTTTCTCAGATTACCATCCAACAGGCCAATGACTGTGATGAAGAACCAAGAATATTGGAATGAAGGAACCCTAAAATTCCTTTTAATTACAAAGTCTTTATAAATAGCATACATTTTAAGTGTGAAGCTATTCAACATGCATGTGCATACCTCTGCAATGCACTGCATGTTGTCAAAGGCAGTGCTGATGTATTAGAAAATAATTAATACAACAAACAAGAACTATGGAAGCTTTTCAGCAAAAACAATATTAAAGATTTGTATTTAAGGTAGTTTTTGTGTTTTATGTTCCTTGTGATGAGTTCTAATATTTTGAAATCAAACCATTCAAGTGTTAGTATTCTGACACTTTTCCTAGTTCTTTAAGATCATGAAACCTTGTCGTTGATTAACTCTCTCTGCTGTTCATAGTTCTTCAAGATCATGAAACTTTATTGTTCATTAACCCTCTCTACTGTTCCTGCTTCTTTTAGATCATGAAACTTTGCTCTTCATTAACACTGTCTACTTTTCCTACTTCTTTAACATCATGAAACTTTGTTGTTCATTAACCCTCTCTAATGTTCCTCCTTCTTTAAGATCATGAAGCTTTGTTATTCATTAGCATCTTCTACTGTTCCTACATCTTTAAGATCATGAAACTTAGTTCTTCAAGATCATGTAACTTTGTTGTTTATTAACCCTCTCTAATGTACCTACTTCTTTTGGATCATGAAACTTTATTGTTCATTAACAGTCTCTACTGTTTGTAATTGTTTAAGAACATGAAACTTTGTTGTTCATAACCACTTTCTACTGTTCCCTCTTCTTTAAGGTCATGAAACCATAGGTACTAACAGTTACTATGATGAAACTTTGTTGTTCATTAACCCTCTCTACTTTAGAAGACATTTTTCACCAGTTTAGGCTTTAGTTGTTTATTTATTTAGGAAACTTCTGAGAGTTTTGAAGTTGATCGTTACTTGTTACATGTTTTGTCTTTCTACTAGCAACAACCAGCCAAAACATTATTTCATGTTTCTTCATATTTATGGTGTTTTGCTTATCTGTATCTATTACTTAACACTAATTGTTAGTAATTATCATTCACTGAGGTGGAGGTAAATATCCAGCTATTTCACCAACACTGAGGTGAATAATAATATTTATGTGATATATACTAAAACAATAGTTATTATTGCTTTAGTATATAAACTACTGCATTTTTACTGAAAACGTTTTTACTAAACTACTGCGCTTTTATAAACTACTTTATCTCTGACAATAAACTAAAAAATGATTGATTTTTAGAGTGTCACATGCAACTCGGTGCTTTGAGGTGAATATATTAATTGTATCTTCACCTCCAAGGTAGCCAATCAGCACACACCAATAGCACTATTTGCTTGTGTAGTATATACTAATACAGTAAATCGTTTTTTGGTAGAGTGACTTTGTTCAAGCAACAAACAGTTCCTTACTTCTGAATGGAACTGTAAGGGGTTTGCTAGTCAAATGTTGAGTGCAATAGGTTGAAACAAACCCCCAAGAAATATTCATAATAATCTAATTTTGTCAACATTGTTTCATTGTGCCTTTGATTGATCTTCCTTATGACTTGGTCAGAAAAAAATTCCAATTTTGGCCATTTATGACTTCTCAAACTGTGGCACAAGATGTGACAATGTTTTGTAGAATATGCTGAGTTTAACTTCTTTTTTTTTTTTCAA
>BLAZ01000526.1:91551-94051 GCA_014633955.1 Acropora tenuis
GGGTTAATAATTGCTGGCATCGAAGAAGTCCAATTATTTCTAATCCGATTGATGAGAGTTGCTCAGGATAGCACTCAATCAGGAGCCGATCAGTTGGAGCATGCAACTCCCATACTAAGCCGATGTCACGGCATTTTTACAGACTGATCTATTTTTAGTATACCTTTTCTTTCCTAAATAAAGACAGTTCCGCTCCAGTAACGCAGTGACGTCAATTACTTTCTTGTGATTGGTCATTGCACTCCCACGGGGGTCTTATTCCAGGGGAATTCGATCTAAAAATAAATCGGTTTATGAAAACGCCATGACAGAAATATAGTGGAGTTGCATGCTTCTACTCATAGGCTCCTGACTCAATCAGATGCATGCTGGTTTCAGTAAGCCTTACGAAGTATCCCATCACCCTTCCCGTCGACTCGAACATCACTTCTGGCGGGAGATACACACAATAAGGGTCAACAAGTGCCCTCCTGGAAGTTAACAGTAACCGTAATCATTGCCTTTAAATAACCCAAACACAAAGGCTAACCCTAAAGTTTAGGCTTACACCCGGCAGGACACTTCATGACGTCTAACAAAGTTGATAATGCATCTAACTATGTGAATTACTGGACGTAAGTGGATTGGTGACGAATTTTACAACCAATAGAAAGCGAGATTTTTGCAAATACCTCCCACCTTCCACCCTTGTTCGAGAGAGAGATATAGAGAGAGGAACCCTGGGAACAGACCTTCAGGGTTCTGCATTCCATTTTGGAGAGATGCTACATGTCATTTTACATTGTTAGATCGCATACACTTTCTATTTTCTCAAACAGAGATTTGTTCATTTCAGGTCAGTCGAGGAGCCGAGTGTGTGATGATTTCAAAAAAGTTCTTCATGAATCAAGCGAGTGAGCTCACTAAAAAATGGATCAGACATAACGTAAGGTTTCGAAATCTCAGCCAACTTGTGGAAAGAACCAGCAGTTATATTTCCAAAAAAGTATACTTCGTCACGAGCAACCTCTCTCTAAGTTAAACCTAGCAAATAACTGCGTAATCACTTGTTTTCTTTTATTCTTCCGTAATTAAAACTCATCGTTGAATAGTTTCGCGCTGATTCTACTGAATTTAAGCACACAGGGCCACCTGGCCGGAAAGAGTTTTGATCCAGGTCGCTAATTCTATTCGTGGAGAAAAACACCTAATCTCATGTTTTGTCGTTTTGCAGGTTCGATCATATCCTTCCCGTGCGACGTTACAAAGAAATCTCCAGGATAAGATAAATTGGGATGCTTATAAACAAGACGTTATACAAACAGTTATCACTAGATAATATATTGTTGCAGCACCTATTTTTGTAACTCTTCCCGGACTTTCATTTGTTTATCTTGTTCTCCACTAATTTGTGCCAAAGAAAATGCATTCTCTTGTTAAGTTGGCCAAAGTTCGTACTATTTTACAGCTTTTCCACGACTTTGCTAAGGACGCTTTTCACTCTCTAAGATCGTCAGAAAATTGATCGGTAAAAGCTACTATTTCCAAAGCTATTAGAGACCTATGGTGAGGGTTTTTTTCCCTCGTGCATCAACCTTTTAACCCAAAACAAAACACGTGTATTTCTTTACCGCAAAGGTTTATTTGTGATTCGAAGACCTTTCTTGTAAGGTTTGTTTCCCAATTCAGAGCAATTAATTGGAAACAGCTTCTTAGGAAACAGTTTTTTTGAAATTTCAGGTCATGAAAGTGCATTTGTTACGCAAAATTTATGAAAAGACAAAACAAATGCTCTCCAAAGAGAAAACACTTGCTCCGGCAACCTCGTTCCAAGGTCTTTTCCGCCAGAGAGCGAGGATTCTGGTATAGATTTGGAACTTAAAAATGTTCATAGTTATATGAAATTTAATTCTACATTGAATATTATTTAAAACATCTAAATAATGTTATCGACTCTGTTTACTGCCTTCTCATTACAGTGTTGTGGGTTTAACTTCGAATTCAAAGTGATTCAAAAGGAAACCTAATGCTATTACTTGTCTAAACCGAGTTTTAGTAACATATTGATAAAACAAAGGGTGTATTCCTTGCTCTGTTTGATCGGGCTTTCTCATTTGTATTTCATTTTGCTCATTGAATAAACTGTGCGCAAATACTTGATCCCGCACGCTCTTTCCACAACAGGTTTTTACACCACTGTGAATTTTAGGTGAACAACCTTGGAATCAACCTTGCAACAAACACGAATAGAATGTTCAAAAGAACTGACATCTTACGTGTCGCGCCCGCTCCCTGATTTTTCTGTTCCGTGTTTACTTTCTCTTTGTTTTTATGTTGTTTTTTTTTTTTGAGAAAATAGCTGCCGTGAGACCTTATTGCTGCCGCCATGTGGCCGCTGTTCTGAAGTCCTCAGTTAAGGTAACGTATGCAAATATTTTGGAAACAATTTTAAATCAACTGGGTTTCGAATATGGGACATAAACGTTTTACTAAAAAATGGTCTCAAATGTAGCTGGGAATC
>BLAZ01000526.1:132487-134987 GCA_014633955.1 Acropora tenuis
TGCACCATTGTCTGTTCATCATTCTTCAGAAATGAAACAATAGTCATCAAAATAAATTTTATCCACTGATTGAAAATATTCAAAAATTATTGGGCATCAAAATAATTTTATCCACTCTGAGTGAAATGCAGTTTTTGGTCTACACATTACAGACAATTCATTGCAAAAAAAGGTAGCAAACCAAGGATTTTGATTGGTCTGTAATCAAGCAATGTCAAAGAGTGCAGCCAATTGTGGGCATGATCCTTAAGATACTGCAAAGTTAAGAAGCAAGAATTAGTACTTGCATTTCTGAACTAGAGATTTATACATGTGACTAATGGAAAAGAATGGTTCTGAGATCAGCTAGAATTAAGGTACAGTAATCAAATGAAAGAGACATGTATTGTACTATATTTTATTTTGATGTGCCTGAATTCAGTTTTTCAAAGTATTGTAATTCATAGTGTAATGGAAAATTATTTTTTTATAGAAAGGCTGAAAGACGAAATAAAGGATATTTGTCTGTAGAAGATTCGTAAAGCCTTTCTAATTGGTAATTAGTGTAATATTACAATTTTAGCATTTTAAGATTGTGATCACCTCATTTTACTTTTATTTTAGGGACCAGTAATTATTTATGTAGAGGGGGGGAGGGGCAGGAGAAAAGTAGGGGGCCCAAGGCTGGATTGTTTTTTTCTGGTACAAAGATAGGGGGGTCATATGATTCAGCAAGATTTATAAGAAGTCAATTCAAGAAAGTTATACTAGTGAGCCAGTTGGATAGGATGGAGTATAAAGATACTCTAATAAGTAATTTGATACCATGACAGTTTGTTCTGTTCTCAACAAGTGAATTGAAAAACAAAACACAATAACATTGTTTGTAAAGACCACACAAAGTGGACGAAAAACTGGACACTGGTCTCCATGATACACTGATTTTGTATTTAAGAGGTTAGTCGAAGGTTATCAAAAATCATCTAATAATAACATTGTATGTGATAGTAAGCTTTCAATTATCACTGGCCTTGTAAACATCTAGCCAGTAGATGCAAGGTTGTGGGAGAAGGTGGGGTCATGGTTGAAATAATTATTGACAGATAAATGGGGTCACTTGCTATTTGCATACCCTAATTAGGGGGGGGGGGCACATACAAAATTTGACATGGACGACATTTTTATCACACTCCCCCTCACTCTACATAAATAATGACTGGTCCCTTAATGAACCTGATTTCATTGCTAGTGTTAATGTAAAAACCTTTCTCCTTTAGAGAGAAAAAGGACAACATGAAGGACATTTGTTTGAGCAAGATTCTTAAAGCCTTTTTTATAGGTAACTCTTGCAATGTAATGTTGCAAACATAGATACTTGGTTTCTCGACTTAAGATTGCAATAAATGGCCGCAGCCTCACTGCGGCCAATTTTTGTGTCTGTGTCAATTTATGGTGAAAGGGGGTTAAATGTGTGAGCTTTTCGTCTTGAATGAAGATCATGGGTGTATCAATAAAACAAAAAAATTGAGTGTTCATCTCTGTAGGGTTTTTTTGTCCTACAAATCATTTTTAGCGCAATACTGGTACTTTAAAAGCATGAGAAAATAACTGTGCCTCCCTCCCCTCTGTTTTAAAGAAAACTTACCACTATTTTGTTATCACTAGCAAGTTAAGAAACAAAACCGAGCAAAGGTCCATGTTAGTAAACAGTGGTATAGAAAAAATTCCACCAAATGGAAAGAAAAGATTTACAAAGGAGGAAACAATAGAGCAGTGTTTGTGCCTTGTACTTCATACCTTGCAATAAAGTTTTCTCATGACAAATGTCCCGAAACGAGAACCTTTTTGAAACTAAAATACCTCTTTAAGCGTATGTATGAAAAGCATGCAAAGTGGTAAATGAATTAGGTATAAACTTCAAGTGCCAGAATGCCAATGTGCAAGTTCATTTTCAAAAGTAAGATGGTGAAAAAGCAAAACTTTAGACTTCACCATCCCAAGTAAGGTGAACTGCCGGCTGTTGCTTGATGAATGCAAGGGTTTATGTATTTGAAAGGAATATATAGTTTCCATATTGATTGAATTTGACATTGATCTTAGATATTTACAATGGCTACTTTTTGTTGGTTGAAAGAAATATGGCTGATTTTCTCAAAATCCCATACAAAAACAGAAGGGAATAAAAAAAAACAGAACTGTCCTTCTAAAATCCCCCTATCTGAAATTTTTAAAATCGTGTCATCTCTTAAGCAACTCTGCCAGCATCTCTAAACCTAATGTGCTAATTTCATGCAAATAATGTCACAGCTAGAACTAATCTCTAGGCTATAGGCTTTGCAAAATGGCCGATTTTCAAAATGGTCTCATTTTGGTGTTTTTTCGGGCGGTTTCTTGCACAGAACTACTTTAATGTGCTTGTACAATCGATTTCTGCTTGTTTTTTGGAATTTTAATTTTTGACCCAAACCGACAATTTTGCATGGGCTATAGGCTTTACAAAATGGCCGATTTTCAAAAAGGT
>BLAZ01000526.1:159827-172327 GCA_014633955.1 Acropora tenuis
AAATGTCGACCATACATTTTTGGAGCTTCGCCGGGCGGAGAGTCGATCTTTACGCAGACTTCCATTCCTTTCCTAGCTTCGGTGAGAGGTTTGTGGTTTGCCTCGATGCCGGTAACAACCCCAATGTCTATAAACTGAAAAACAAAAACAAAAAAACAATTCAAATTTGCAGTCTCGGTTATGTTCAGTCATTGGAATGCGGGCCTTACAAGAATAGACTTAAACGTGTATGTCAGCCTGACAGCGGACTACTAAACATGCATTTATATGATTTGCGCTAATATTCACTTTCAGCCTCACCTTCATTCAATGAACAGGTTTATACGGAAAAAAGTTATCCCGCGCAAAAGGGTCACCCTCCCAGCCGAGTCAACTTTAGCGAGCGTTTATATGAGAAAAAAGTTTACCCCTTTGCCTGAGTCAAGAGCTGACGGCGTATGCTCTCATCGTCTCGCCTTGAACGAGTTAACCCAGCTGGGCGAGCCAAAGTGATTATATGTAGAAAAGTTAGCTCGACTAGGAGGATGACCCTACCATCGAAAGAGGGTGCCCCGGCTAGACAGGTCACCCTTTTTTTTGCTTCTCGTGTAAATGGTTCGTCAAGTTTGGTAAGGAAATGTAGGAAAACTTTGGCTCGCCCCAGGGTAGCTCGGGTGACAGAGTCACCCTTTCACCCGGGACAATTTTTCTCAATATAAACGGGCTAATAATACTTTGCAGCTTCGTTCGGAGGAAAATACGTCCCGTGAAATGAAGTGTAAACCGGTTATCAGCCAAACCAACTCCTGCCTTCGTTGGCCAGGCTTTATTCACAATTTGTCTTGCTTTGCACAACGCCGCTCCCAAACCGAAAATTCTTCGGCAACATTTCGCACGGTACAGGAAAAACCAACCTCTTGACTTGGAACTGCAATTGGTGTTCCCTCCTTCACAACACCAGCCTCCACAGTAACACCAAATACGATAGGGCTTCGAGAGTTGAAGATATGTTGAGGAAGGATACGAAGCTTGCACGGAAACACGGCAATATGTTTGAATTCATCACGTTTCTTCTGCTTGAGTTCCTACAGAAACAAAAAGACAATTCTTTAGTCCACAAGAAAAAAAAAGGACCTCACTCACCAGACGCAAGTCCGATGATATATTTTGTGTTATTTCTCAGCTTGCGCTTCACAGATCTGAGAGGAAATGTTCTACCAGTTTAGTGAACTGAAAATCAACTTTATAAGATCAAGACTCTTAAATGCAGTGGAGAGTCAACCAACAAAAACCGCTGATGGTGTTGAGAAAGAGAACTTAAGACGAGAGCTCTTACCACGGCGCCAATGATACTCCGTTTCCCCTTTTTAGACTAAGATTAATTTTCTCATACGCAAAAAACAAACAAACGAAAAAAAAAAAGAGATGTCAAAAGAGAAAGGAACCAAATTATAGTTCTTGATTGGTCGTAATTTACCTCTCTGTAAGCTGTGAACTTGTCAAACAAGTGATAAATAATATCGGCAGAGAAGATTTTGACTCCCAAGCTATCTGCCATCTCCTGCGCATCCCTCTCTATCCTCACATCAAAGGCTAAGACAACAGCATACCTGAAGAGTACACAAACAACTTGACGATGCAGCGCTAATTAGCGAAGACCTATACCAGATGGTATTTTATCAAATCCAACGAGAATAGGCAATGGTTTTCATTAAACTAAAGCTGATGATACTGTCGTTTCAATCGAACATCAACAACGTCTTCGCGATCGAGCTGCGTTTTCGTTGCGCGGAGAACAAAAAGTGAATAAACTAAAAAAAGCTACAGGAACAGTTTGCCGTTGTCTCTAACGTAATGGCACTTATAAGCAAGCATGCGCTTGCAACCCACCCACCCCGTTCAGGGCCACAAACAAAAAACACAACGGAAAATAACTAACTGTCCATCATGTTCCAGCATGGTGGAGCACTTCATGATGTCCTTCTTGTGAACTGGTCCGATGTTGACGCCAGAATACTAATGATACAAGAAAGGATAACATGAGTCAATTCGTTGCCATGTTTACATACTCATCATTCCACCGCTTGCGGCGCGAAATCTCTGTTGAAACTCCTCAAAAAGCTTTTTCTTTTTCAATAACCTTCCTCGACGAAAAGCATAAGCGTGATTAGCATCGCATGCATACCGAACACAAGCAGACAATAACCACTTTTACGGACCTCAATCTTGCCCAGAAATGCGCGTAATAGCTGTTACCGCAGTTGCGCCCACGGGCAAGGCCTCCCTTGTTTACAGCTACGTGCAGACGAGGCTTATGGGTCAATACAATGGAAAATGACGCTTATCTGCGATAAGAGCTATTCGATGCATACTCAATCTTGATAAACATCACGAGATGTCCCGTTAAATCTAAGCGTAAACCACCTTCTTTACCAAAAGCGCTTCTGTTGGTTTATTTTTGGTCAGGCGAAAGCCGACTCAGGGTTACCAGCCTATTTCGTCCCAAAAGTCCGTCACGTGCAATGAGCAATACCACAAACAGATATCGAGGGCTCGATGTTCATTCAGACAAGATTTTTTATCCAGCGCGGTTACGGTTTTCAAGATCTTTCTTTGAGAAATGAATATCTGTCCATGTATCACTGTCCTCTTTTTAAAACCACTACACAGCGCTCGTGATCGAAACCTTTATAGCAGCTGAAGTGTAGCCATAGCCCGTAGGTTGCTGGTTACTGTTTTCGCCTTTTTGCGGAGTATCGATCGAAGGACACTTGATGCCCCATACTCTCCATATCTCTCGCCAGAAGTGACGGTGAACTTAACAAGGGGGGTCACGGGATATTTTGTGACCCTTTACTGACCATGTACGTCATCTCTCTGTGCTCTGTCAGGACTTCATTTTGCGGAAATTACAATAATTTTTTTTTGTTCAACTGTTTTGAACAACTCAGTGGAACTTCAGACCCCAAATGCCGCGCGCGTCATGTAAAAAAAAAAAAACAAACAAACAAAAAACAAAGGAGCATTACAACAAACGCGGCCTTTATTGCAAGCTATGACTCACAGGGATTTTGGAAGTACGCAGAAACTCCAACAAAGCCTCAAGCGATCCCAGAGTAGAAGCTTGTACATAAACACCCCGGTCTGAGAGCTTGATGGACTGCAATGTGTCGTTTAGAATGTTAGATGCTTCTTCCTGTTTGAGGCAGAAAAAGAGTAATATCAAAATAAATTTACATGTCATTGAGCTGAAGTCGTCCCTAAACAATTTTAATGACTTCAATTTTTCGGAGTTGACGATGAACGAGTTCGCCACACCTGAACAGTACCACTCAGACGTGGATAATCATCATCTATCGTGTCTCGAGACGAGTGTCTAGACTCGAAAGACGAGAGTCTAGAATCAGAGACGGGTGTCTTGGCTCCAGAAATAAGAAAAGGGGTTGAGAGAAGGTTGAGAAAACTGCAAGTGCATGAAAATGTGTCCACTTTCCGAAGCTTTCGAGTTGTACAATGAATGCAAAAGACAAAACGACAAAACTTGTTTTGTGAGATCCAAACACTATGCTACTAGCGCCTTTGGTAAAACAAAGTCACCGGTATCCGTTAAGCGTTGCAAGTTGAGATAACTTTCTTCAGACCTTGAAAAAATCCACCTCGTCCGGTTGCTGAGCGACGAAAAGAGGTATCCCTGCTAAGGCCTTTTCCAGGTCCTTCGCTGTGATTTTGACTCCTTGGGCACCGGGAAGCTCCTTGTGACTGATGTACTGGTTTTTTACCCTTAGCTCCTTGAGGGGCTGCGGTGTGAGAAGAGCCCTAATCTGCGTCACAATTGGGCCCTCGATTCCCGCAACCACAACAGTGTCGCCTTCCTTTAGTTTTCCGTTGATCAGAATTACATCTACTGTTGTTCCGAGGCCTGGTAGGGCTTTGACCTAAAACATCAGCAAATTTTATCACTAAAGGAGAAAATAACTTCCAAATTTGCAAGACCTAAAATTAATATATCACCGCAGAGACGTTTTGCGACACAACAAAATAAACAGAGAAGGCATCTTCCGAATTCGGTCCTTTGTTGGACACAAGTTTTCTAAGAGTACAGTTTCTGGGTATTTAGTACATGCCGTATGAGATAAAACACATAAAAGAATCGAAAACTCTTTTAACGGGAATACACAGCATCGTTTCTGATGCCACATGGCGACCGCTAGGACGAACAACAGTCTCGCATGTCGCGTCCATTAACAAGACCATCTTTGCGACATTGCTTGGCTTGGTGTGTATCGACGATCAATTGAAACTTAATCATGGGTCTGAGGCTTGCAAAAAAATTCACTTCATATTCTGATATTTCCTTTTGGCCCTTACTCTCTCTATCTTTCGAAACTCGGTAGAAAATGTAAATAAACTGATGACAACTCTACGCACCTCCAACACCATGCTCTGTAATTCTTCGGAAAAAGACAACCTCTGAGAGAGTCGGGTCTGTGTGAGCCGCACCACTTGAGCAATAAGATCTCCCATACCATCCCCCGTGTGGGCAGAGGTTGGCACAAGCGAAACATAAGACCGCGGATCAGGATTGTTGTAGAATATGGCTGCATTCATAGACTACAAAGAAATAATTGCAATTAACCAGATATCAGATGGATTGCGGCAAAAACGGGGAACAATTTGCTCCGCTGGGCTTGCTTGTTTGAAGCATGGATAACTGACGTGTCTTTGAAATTGCCATTGGAATATTGCTCGGTTACGAAACTAACCCACAGCCCTCAAGATTAACTTTCAAAGCAACTCGCACGAATCATCATTCTCATGCCAATCCTTGAGTAAGAAGCCTTGAAAAAAAAAAGATCAGCTTCCATACAAAAGTTCACAAAAAATCTACTACAAATACTAAGTATTTGGTGATGTTGTTCAAATATATACCAAACCCACGAGTTGTATGCAATTTCCCGCGGGTGGAAATGATCGAACGCGTCTTCACACGATTTCTCGCCTTTTTTGCCTGCCTTGCCAATATGTGACGCAATCAAAAGCACGACCCCCATAAGCAGGCGCATTAACACTTCGTGTAAACCCGCCCTTCAGTACTCTACAGTCTCACAACCTTCGGAAGAAAACTGACCTGCTCCGCGAACTCTTTTACAACTATCTGCAATCGCTCTTCAAATTCTTGCTTGGTATTTTTCTTCTGTTTCTTGATGGTGTCTACGATGCCTGAATTAGGTCCTCGCTTCCACTCGAACAGTCGGTCGACCTACAAACAAGCACCCTAACCTCATCAATTTACAAGAAATCGAGTCACTAAAATCTACTTTTTGCAGTTCGAATCAAGAACAAAAGACAAAACCATAAAAGGTGAAAGTTGTGTTTGCGGTGAAAGTGTGCTAAACAAATTGAAGTTAATTTTTCTATTGCTCTGTCCACTTATTCATAACAGAATTGCGTCATTACATGATCAACGCTCATTGGGCTATATATTGACAACCTATACCCAAATTTCTTTGACTGAAAAAGTCACGCTACTAGATAGCAGAAATTAAAATTTTATCTGACTGTCCTCTTATTGATATACTAAATTCTAGCCAATCAGCCACAGAAATCTCTCAGTTATTTAAGCAATAGACCACACTTTCGATGGGTTTACCGGCGTGATGTTCTCTCAACATTCCACTAGAAGTGGTTTATCACGCCGGTAAACCCATCGAAAGCGTGCTCTATTGCTTTTATAAAATTACTATGAGTTTGCACAATAAACCATGGGTTTTTAACCAATCAGAACGCGCTCTTAGTTATTTTGTTAAGTAAAATAAGCTATCGACTAACTTCAAAAGATCTCAAAGTAACATTTCAAAGCAAAAGCACTGTAACATAGTCAAGAAGTGCAACTAACAGGGGGCAACCAGTTTGCTATTCACAAGGAGTGGTCTGGTGGAGTCGACGTAAGGAGCACAGAAGTCAAATCAAACCAGTGGTAAAATATAATACCATTTGAAGTGATAACCAGCGGTAATCAGTGTACGAATTGAACTTGGATGACTGTGAACTACAATAAATTCACTTGGTCTTTCACCATCGAAGAAATCTGAACTTTTTAGTAATGCAGCAAAGTTAAGAAACGAAGATAAAGCACACCTTATTTAAAGCTACAACAAAAGGCGTCTTCCTCTTTTTCAGAAGGTTGATAGACTCCAATGTTTGCGGTTCCAATCCATGCATGATGTCCACAACTAAAATCGCCATGTCACACAGCGATGACCCTCTCGAGCGAAGATTACTGCAAGGAAAAAATGTTATAAAAACAAGCCGAAAGGGTCCGTATCCCAGCCAGGAAACCAAAGACAGGTTCATTTGGGTTCGAGCTGTCTATGGACCAGAATGAGCGCCATGTCGAGTGCATTCTCCTCCAACCACGGAGGCAAACATTAATATGAAGAAAGAAAAAGCCTCAACGATAACTTCATCGCAAAAACTAGGCTTAAAAATAGCTCGGAAAGTAAAAAGAAATTTTTCAAAGTAAGTTTCCACGAATTTAACGAGGTCACTGAGGTATTCAATGTTCAGTCGATCGCATTTTTTTTCAAACACTAGCAGGAGAGAAGTAAAATATCTGAAATATAGTAAGTTTTTCTAAGACAAACCTGAAGGATTCGTGGCCAGGAGTGTCTATGATCAGAAGACCAGGTAACTTAATCTCAAAATCTTGGAACTGGAAAAAGAAAGGAAAGACGGGATAAAGAAGAATATGGATGCAACTGCAAATTTCCAAATCGTATCACTGCAAAGGAGAGGTTAACCTCTGCAGAAACTGGGGTGCTGTACCGGTGAGGGAGTGAACACTAACATATGGTATCAAAGCAGGGTTCTCGTTAAGTTTCGAAGTAGACGGTTAGAATGTAAAAGTAGGCGGCTTGGCAAGCGAGTGCCTTTCTCACTTCCCTCTATTACCTGGAAAAGTAGGCGGCTCAATACTCGAAGTAGCCCGTTTTTTTAGCCGGCCGCCGGCCGTTAATGAGATTCCTGCAAACTAGTTAATGACGATCAAACTTCCACAGTGAAGAGCTCCATCTCCTACATAAACACACACAACCCACAATCCCTCTATTCATTCTGACGAAGGGCTAACGCTCGAGACATCAGCTTCGTTATTTCTTCACGGTAGAAATAATTTTATGACCATTTTCAACCTTGAGTATTTGATACCCAATTTTAGCGTATAGTACAAAGGCTGCTACCAGATAGAAAACAATTAAAACTCACATCCTTGATCATCTTGGTCTGTTCCCTGATCGCATCAACTGGTACCATGGTTGCACCAATCTGCTGCGTGATACCGCCAGCCTCTCCGTCTTGCACGTGAGTGTGACGAATCTGCGACATCAAAGCATAATCGGTGGCGTCATCGATACAGTACGTTTTACAATTAGATGAACATGGCTTGCTGTGATTGGATTTTGTCTTACACTGCTTTTTCAACAAATCAGAAACAAAACCTGAAACAGTTGTCAGGAACGTTTTCCCGCCCTTGGCTTTGGCTTAAAGTACGCTGTTTCCTCCTTTCGTCATGATTGGCTCAATTGATTGCTTACGAATGCTGTGATTACTTTACGATCACATACCGTAGTATTGCACTTCAAGAATGAGCATCAAGAAACCAGAAAATTACTGGTTGAAATGAATAACCTACCTTATCTAAAATCTTTGTTTTTCCAGTGTCTACATGCCCCAGAACACAGATGACTGGAGATCGCAGCTTGTCCGCAGATCGATTGGCTTCTGCTGTTGCGCGTCTTTTCTGCATCGCAAACAAACGAAAATGGAAAAATATTTTCATCACTTACAGCAACAAAAATGAAATCTTCGCAGAAATGTTGGTTCGTGTGTAAATAGGCCTTGGGTATTTACATGTACTAGCACCCATTCAAAAGATTCAATAAGTCACAATCAATTTTTGTCCAGAATAAGATTGTACACACAATGTTTGTTTCTTTTTCCTGATATTCACGCGGTTGAAACGATGTGATTTAATGAACCCTATGGTGCTCTTCTGTTCGTAACAGAACACTCCCTTGCCAAATTTAAACGAAGAAACAAGCCATGTGATTTGACGCCCTTTACCTCTATTCTCTCCCGCACTGTTTCGGTTTTACTCTCCTCTTCTTCCGATTCCTCATCGCTCTCGCTTTCTTCATCGTCTTCGTCAGATTCGCTTTCTTCCTCGCTCTCTTCACTCTCATCTAACTCCACTTTACTTTCTCTGGCTGTTTTGACAGGTTCTTTGACTTCCACCTTCAAAGAGAGAATGAAACGAACTTTCAGAATTTACAGAGTGTTTCACAGGATTGAACACGAAGGGAAGCGTTCTGTCCAGTTTTAAGAGGATGACCTTGACTGCACTGGTTCAACAACAACAACATGCTACTCCAAAGGAAGGAAATTTAGCCAACTGGTTACATCTTCCCAGTTATGTATCTTGCTTTCAGGAATGATGGTCGGTTAAAGGCTTGGGAATATTAGACTGTGTGGTACGTCATAAAACATCGCGGGGATTTCTTTAGATGTCTAATGAATTTCATGTATTAACATCATGAACACTGTACAATGTCTAATGTTAACACACTGACGCCCAAAGTACTAGCAATCGCCTGAGATCTCCTTACTCGAAGTCCGACAAAAATCATTTCCCCAGTAAAACTAAAACATTCCCACTTAATAAGAAGAGAATTTAAAACAGGGCATCTATCCTGCCGATAACTGAAACGGAAAAAAATTACAGGAGTAATGCATTTTATGTCCCTCGGAAAAGGTTTTTGAAAAAAATTGACCTTGACAGTAGCGTGGGTCGTGGTTTCAGCAGCATGGGTCGTGGTTTCAGCAGCTGCAAGTGAAGAATGAATGAACAGATTCTTATCAATTTACTCTCATCAAAAACGACAATGATTAAATTAATAATAATTATAATAATTAACGATATTTATCCAGGAAGCTTGAGCTCCTCTCACGTGAAAGTGGTTTTTAGGAATCAAACCCAGGCCACATTGGTGGGCGGCGAGTACAATGACCAGTCCACTTCCCCACCCCTGCTCCCTAAAGTTGTTTGTTTATCCCAAGTACGGTAATAACAATCTTCTTTGTCACAAAATATACTGAAACTAAAATCAGTTCAGTAATAGTCTTGTCTCTTTTTTCTTTTGAGACCGTTTGTATAAATGGCAAAAAAAATATTCTTTCGTCTTTGTGCTAATTAGACAAAAAATAATACAAAAGAAGAGGCGAGTTGGTCTGATTAGCACATACACAAAAGAATAATTATTTTGTTGGCCGCCATTTATGCAATCGGTCCCTACGTATTAGGCTTGTGGCAAAATAAAGCCCATACAAGAGTTTATCAAAGTGTCCCTAGGGGGAAATGGCAAAATTTAAGAGCAACAAGAAACAGAGAGACAAACGTCCAGGGAAGGATGAGTTAAAAATCACTCTAAGGTCCTGGAATCTAGACATTAGTGTAATGTTCACAAAGTGTATGAAATTAAAACAAGACAGTATTTGAGTTTGCATGGTTGGTTTTCTTGTTCGTCATCTGCAACCTTGCTTTTTTTTAATCATAAAAAAAATAACATTTTTTAAAATGAGAATAAAATTAATATTTAATCAACTCCCTAAGATGGAAACAACATGGGTGCCTTTCCTTTGTTTATGGGCACCAACATGGCTGCCATGATGTGAAACAGAAAGAGGGTACAGCAGCTGTACAATTGTACGATGTCCATGCAATCTACAAACGAAAAGAATAAGGGTTTTTTTTTTACATACACACCTTTCTCATTTGATGAATCTTCATTTTCTTCATCGGAATCAACATCCCAAGAATCCTTTACCTTTAAATAAAGATGGAAAAAAGTAGAAACAACAAATTATAATATTATAATTTATTCATTTATTAGTAGTAGTATTATCATCATCAATATTATTAATGTCCAATGTCATGATGCTAACTTCGTCAGCTTTTGCTCCTGTGTCCCTGACTAATTCAGGTCCCAACCTGTGACCACAGATTCTTTGGACCCTTCTCAGAATGTCAGCAGTTCCTTTAAGCGTCCATTTCTGTAATAGACCATTTTACAATTGTGCTTAGTTGCCTGGCCTTTGAATGAAAATGAGGCTGGAGGTAACATTGTTTTGATAGAAACCTCACTTCTTTCCTTATGTAAACTGTTACTAATTAGCATGAGAACAGCTTCATTAACATACAAAAAGCAGGCGGGTTACTATCAAAACGAGGTCACCTCTAGCCTCACTTTCATTCAAAGGCCAGGCAACTAAGCAAGCAAATGTAAAGTGGTCTATTCGTCAACTTGGACATCAGCTCATAATCAGTTCAACCACTGTCACAAATCATCGCAACAACCCCCAAGGCTCCAAAAATCAATACTTAGCCTTCACTTGCCAGACTCTTTGAAGCTCTATAGCTATAGGTCTTGATAATCGTCTAGCTTACCTTTTCCTTGCCATGAAACGGCAGCATCAATTACTGTCAATCAAGGTTAATCAATTTTTTAATTGTTACTATTAATCCCCCACCCTTCTCTCTCCATTGACTCTTTATACTCAAGTTGAAGACAAGTCTTGAAAAAATACAGGGGATGTTTCTTTCAAGAACAGTAATTCTGCAACATTTGTGTGACACACTTTCCACCAATTAACTTGCTCTTTTCTCGCTTTGAAGCATATATCCGCTCGCGCAACATTGGTGTAGCCGCTTGCGGTTTGTTTGCTCGCTCAACATAAAATTATCGAGAAATCAGTCATGGGAGAATCTTTGCTTTCAGACTGGCGAGACTCGATCCTCGACTCGATTCTCTATTAAAAGTTCTCGATTCTCGATAACAGGTTCTCGATTCTTGATGAAAGGTTCTCGATTCTCGATACTCGATTCTCGCAGGAATTGAGATTCGAGAATCAAGTCGAGAATCGAGACTCGCAACAGACTGTCAACTTACTTTTGAACGGTACTGTATTGGCATTGGTGAAAGTACTCAACTTCAACATGTGAAAGTAAGTGGAACTAATAATAATTATTTATTCTTGCTACGTACACCGGAAAGGCAGTTGCAAATGATTGTGTGAGAATTGTAATTTTTCTGTACACACTACACTTTATTGGAAATTACAGGTAGTTCACCTCATCATCTTCTTCCATTTGCTCATTATCTCCATTCTGCTCTTCTTTCTGTTTGTCTTCCACATGGCCTGCAAATAATTTGATCATTACCAATGCACAATTACTGATAGTAGAATAACTATTGTTTCACCTTATAGGTCAAGTATTATTGTCTGAGCCAACATAATCCAGACTTTGCTTTTTTTCTCTTTTGTGTACATATAGGTGTCATGAATATCAAGTATGGTAACATAATTAATGCTAAGAGCCAGATAACATTTTTTTTTCCACATTGTAAGTTGAAATGTTAAATGAACAAATTTTGTTCATTTAAAGTTTCAACTTAAATTACAGTGAAATTCCCCTTTGAATCAACATTCAAGTCTTTCGTTAGCATTAGCATTGATGTTCCCAATGTTCCATATTGTCTCTGAGTGTTTTAGATATTAATATGGACAAAATGCCTTAACATGTTTCTCCAGGATTGCAAAATAACAACATAATTATGCAATATTATGCAAGTAGGTACACTGTACCATCAGATTTCTTGTCTTCTTCAGTCGTAGCTATTGGTTCCTCAATTGCAGCTTCTGAAAATAAATAGTAATAACAATAATTTGTTTTCATATTTGCAACTTTAGATTATATATTCAATAAGAGTAGCATAGCTTTAGTTTCACTTGATCTCATTTATCTCATCATAAATCTTGTTTAAGGAACCTGACTTTGTTGGTTGTTCTGTGAACTTGAAACAATTCAAGAAAATTAAAGTTTGACAGAATCATTATTCCATTAACTTAGTTGGAAATCAGACTTAAGGTTATAACCAACTACGTCCTTGTACTGTACATGTTGCATTGCATCAGCCTTCTCATGTACCTAAAAAACACTCTCATGGGAGGGGAGCTATATTGCTAACTGAGACAACAATAACTGTACTTAAAATACATGTACATACGAATAAACTCTGAGAAAAAAACAAATCAACACAACAAAATTGAGCAGTTTCTCCATCTGTATTCCTCACCAGATACTTGTTCTGTTTTTGTGTCTTGTGACTGCTGTTTTTGTTGATGCTGCATTTGTCTTTTTGATTTTCTGTTGCCATACTTAGGGGGTCTCTTTTCGCCATCTTGCGCATTCTGACTTAAGGCTGGTATGTGAAACATACCTAAAACAAGGAAAACAACAAACAAAAAATGACTCAACACAGCAGCTCATACAATAATGAATCATTAATGCCTTAATCATAACTATATCAAAATTCTCAAATCTGATTGGTCATCAGCAGCCCTGATTTGAGCCATAATTGTACAGTTGTACGCGTCATGCCTGAGTAATTGGATGGTACGAGTCA
>BLAZ01000526.1:177327-179827 GCA_014633955.1 Acropora tenuis
TTCTGTGAAATTGTGGCCATGTTCATAGGATCATCATCTCCTTCATCTTCACCAGGGTTGTCATCTTCATTAACAAGACTTTGAAATCTTCCTCCACTTGGTTTCTTCCCCTGTAGTAATAATAACAGTAACAATATGATAATTATGGTGGCAATGGTGATAACTATAATGATGAGAATAAAGATACAGTTAAGAACAATAATTGTAATTGTTACACATGTTAAAACCTAAGGATATACCTGCACAGAAAAACCCTTGTGAGCAGATCAGCTCATGAAAAGCAAACCTCAATACAATAATACAACCCCTTCAATTTTGTATTTTAATTCGGGTAAATTTGAGGTGGCTAAAACTTCTCTTTCAGAAGCAGAAATAACAGCTGACTGTCAAGTCTTAGAGACATGTTAATTAACTCTTGTTGCAGTCTTGGAGATTGGTTTAATGTTGATAATAGTTACTGGTAAGTATAACAGTACGAGTTACCAGTATAATTATCAATATTAGTAGCAGTTACCAGTACAATTATCAACATTAAAGGCCTGATTACATGGAGAATTTCAGCCTGGCTTCTGAAACAGATCCTCTGAAAACCAAATTGTCGATTACATGGAGGGATTCAGCCCCGGGCGCAACTCAGCCCGGGCTGAAAAATCCATGTAATTGCTATCATTTTTTCAGCCCGGACTGAAAAAGGAGCGTGAGTATGCGTATCTATTGTGTTTTTGCACCTCAGTAAACTTTCTCATGGAAATTTGCGTTTTGCGCCGGGGTTAAATTGTGCATGTAATCGTAACGATATTTCAGCCCGGTAGGCATAGAGAAATTTCAGCCCTGGCTGAAATTCCCCATGTAGTCAGGCCCTAAGCCAATCTTCAAGTATAATTATAGTATGTACTTATTGACTGAGTGGGAGGACTGGATGTGAAAATATTTGGCCCGAGGTCATGGTGTATGGACCGAGCGCAGTGAGGTCCATTGCGCCATGACCTCAGGCCAAATATTTTCCAAATTCGGCCCGACCTAACTCAGTAAATAAGCATTTTTTCAATGACCACTGCACTTTTCCTTTTTTTTTTGGGTAATAAAATTCACTATCTGAATGTTTATTTACGTCGCTCATTTTGACCAAAAAGTCTCGATTTTTTTTATAAACTTGTTTCAGTTTCCATCTGGCAAAGTCGTACACGATCCTAGTAGGGCCAGACGGCTTTTTCTGGCCCTGTTCACGCCATCGTGTACGGCCCTCAGACTGGGATTTCTCAATAGTTTTGCAATGAAAAAGCGTGTAGACCTTTCGGGTAATATAATAATAAACTTTAAGAAACTCTATCCTGATTACTACTGAATACAACATAAATACCAGTATGTGTGACATAAAACAATATGGTCACCTTGGCTTCACTGACAGCATTTTCATTTTTGCCTGGTTCACCATCCTTCAAGCTTTCGAGCTCTGTTAACACATCATCCTCCCTAAAAAAAGTTTCAAAGACTCTGTAATGTTACTTAATTGATATGGAAATTAAACTGCATTGTTCAATTTCTAACTTAAGACTGAGCAAATAATTTCTATGATCGCCACAAATTGCTAGCTACCTTCAAATTCTAAGGAATTCAAATTGTTCAAACAAGCAGTGGTTTACTCAGAACTTCATGACTTGTTCACTGACTTTAACAATAATAATAATTATTAAAAACTGGATCATCAGATAATGCAATTCAAGACTTTTTATTGGCTTAGTCATTCTGATATATCACTATATGAGCCAATATACCATAATCTCCAAATATGGTAAGCGTACGCATCAGCTTAAATTTAGAAAGGAGCTAAAAAATTTTCCCTTAAGAAACAATGGCAGCCTGGGAAAATCGCTTCGCACCAGAGTTTAATGAAAAGGAAGTCACTGAACTACTGTATTAGAAGACGCAACGCCAGGGTGCATAAAGAAAGCCACAAAGTATGGCGTGAAAATATTTCAAGGTTAAAACTTGAAAACTTTATTTTGACAATTTAAGCATCTGAGTTAGTCAAAGCAAAACAATGCAAGTTGAGACAATTTACATAATAATTTTACAAATTATCAGCACATTGTAACATCCTGTTCCTTCTCACAAAATAAAGTCAAGATGATTTGTCTAATATCTTAGGGGTGTTTTTAATAAAACAATTATTCCACTCGCGCTTGTTGGATATGACATGATTATAGCCAAATCGGCGCTAAGCGCCTCGTTGGCTATCTATCAATCTCACATCCAATGTGCGCTTGTGGAATAATTGTTAATAGTTATTACAATTGGATTATATAAAACTAAGCTTTCAATGATCGATAAGCCGGTGAGCCAGCCCAAGACCATGCAACCCAGTGGTTCATTTTAGCTTATTGGCCTTTTAGTCTAAAGAGAAGCCACCTCATGGATTCCATAGAAGAAATTACCAACAAACCAATAATCACAAGTTGATCCAACCATCTAGCCTTCACGTTATTAATACTTTAGAAAA
>BLAZ01000526.1:192327-207327 GCA_014633955.1 Acropora tenuis
GTTCAGAGGCAGAAATCGCTTGTGGTCTCTCTACTTTGGAATTGAAACCGTTTTGAATCTTAAGAACATGGCTAATCAAGCTCTCTTCTCTTTGTGCTCACCAGATGGTTTTGGGATGTGGTGCGTAGCTTCACAGTGGAGCAGAAAAAACAACTGTTGATGTTCACAACTGGAAGCTACAGAATTCCTGTGGGAGGCTTATCCAAACTCAAGCTTATCATTGCCAAGAACGGACCCGATTCCGACAGGTAAAGGAAAAGAAAGGAAAGGAATGAAACTTTATTTAAGTGTCTAGTCGTTCTGGCGCTGGAGCACTAGTTGGGGACACTGTAAACTCAAATTAACAATTAACACAAATCAAGTCAAATGCTGGTCTTTTGAGGAGAGAGGGGTCTGTACGGTCGAAGGACGCTCGTGTGGTGACGTCATAACCAAATTTTCTCGACTGGATGGTTTACCAATGGTGCTTCGCTAGTGTGCTTTGCGCGCCGAAGCTCTGCTAATAATAATGATAACAAGGGTATTAATAATAATCATAACTGAATTAAGCCTCGTAATTAGGGTAATTAGGCCCCTCGCCTCTGCGTCAACTAAGCTCACCAGAGAAGTCAAACACAACTCAGCTAATGTGTTAGCTGTGGCGTTGCTCTTGGATTTTCAATGTTATTTCAGTAGTAACCTCCAATTCTGTCGTGCTTGATCACAGCCTAATGGTTTCCGCCTCACCATTTCCCGGCTTAAAAACCATTTTATAACATTTTAACTGTCTTGTTTTGTTGCTTTTGCAGACTTCCGACTGCTCATACCTGTTTTAATGTTCTTCTGTTACCGGAGTACTCGAGCAGGGGAAAGTTGAAGGAGAGGTTACTCAAGGCCATCACACATGCTAAGGGATTTGGGCTGTTGTAAAAGATTTCCTGACTACGAGTTCAATTTAGCTTGAGAAGAAAGTCCCACTTACCTGTTTTCGTTTGATTAGTCATGTTTTCGAAATTCTTATTTTTACCTAAGATTTAGATGGACATTATTAGAGAACTGTAACGTAGCGTTGATAGTCGCGATTTGATCCGTCTAAAGCTGCTGCTATGATACTCTATCCGAATGGCAACATAACAGTGACCGCCAAGGTAGCTGATCGGCAGAAGTGAAGTGTTGTTTGAAGTGTTGTCAGAATTGAGATATTTTCATGCAACATTTTTCCATCATGTTTCGAACATGTTCATTCTTTTCCAGGGGTCTTCATCCCCCCCCCCTATAAATTGTTCCCATGTATCTTTGGAGGGTGTGCTTTCCTGGAAACAAAGCTTCTGGTGACCTTTGCTAACTAACTGCAAGATAGGCCCGCAGAGTGTGCATGTTGTTGCTCTTTTGCGAATCCTGTCAGATCGCTGAATAGATGACTATAAGTGGCGCGTTATCAGATTTGCCTTCGGCAGATAGTTGGCATGACATACCATAGAGGTGATTGAGCTTCCTAAAACTGTGAGAGAAAGGCTATTTCTGTGTACATTTCGGCCTGCCTTAGTGCCAGACCTGAATCGAACTCAGAAATCATCTTTGGATATCAGTTTGAGGCAATGCGCTGATGTGTTTAATTTCTCTTGAGAAACCGCAATCTCTGATTGTTGGTTTGTTGGAGGCGAGGTGTTGATTACGAGGTGCCTTGTTCTTGCAAGGTCGTCGTCTTCTCCAGTCAAGTGACGTATTAAAAATCTGTATTTTTGGAATATGAAGTGGACGACAAAATCAGTATGGAAGGATGATTGTGAATTTAGTCGATTTGAATGTTGTATTTGCGGGAAAATTGCTGAATGCTTTTACTAGTTGCTGTGAAACAATTTTTTTTCATGGATGTTTGTTAGCCAGCAACATAATGGAAACCTAGACTGACTTTGATCTCTAATTCTCGCCACAAGAAAGAGAGACTGGTAGCATAACGTAGCACTTGTAACTGGCAGGTCTTTCAAGCAGTTTTTCAACATAAGCAGATTTTCTCTCGACAGCTGCTGAGTTCTTTCAGCAGACCCAAATATTTCTAGAGGCTTTCGTGTTTTTAAAGATTTCATCCGATTACAACAGTTTTTCTTTAAATATCTAAAATGTTATGCCTCCCGATGTTCAAACGCGGAGAACAACAGGATACTGCGCATTCGGGTTGTGTTGATTGATCTCTGATGCTTCTGTCATGAATGAGATAAATGACCGTATTGTCCAAGCGCATGCGACATTCGGAGCCAGCCAGAGGTCCCCATTTCATTCCCTTGGGGATCCTGCGATCGAGAGCATTCTGATACACATCAACGATCGTACGGATTCCAAACTTTGCTCCGAGGTCAGATAACTGATCCAATAAATTTTCTTTGGATCACAACAATGTAGTTGTATAGGTTTATGCTATCTTCGCATTGTAAACCATAAGTGGTTTACAATGTTATTTGTTGGTTGTTGTACTGTTTTGGTTTTTACACTTTCCTTTGATGTAGAGGGGTGGGGCTGGGAGTAGAGTTAAGACACTGTTGGCTTCTATTGATACCAGCCCTCATGAATGCTTATCGGTCAGGTCTTAGTTGTTAGTTGGATAAATCACCATCCACTGAAGGACACAATTTGTTTTTACTACTTATTCGCTGGATATAGTGACTTTATCCAGTGAATAGCGCTATCTACGCTTTGATCAACTTGGGCCAGAGCTATCGACGTTGAAGGGCCAGGCACCATCACGACATTCGCGTGGAATTCCAGTAGGAAGAAAATGCTTTATAAAATCAATGGCAAATAAAAGTAAAGCTCAAATTTCTTTTAAAGAACTTTAAGAATACTGAATACATAGCTTACAATTGAAACGTGAAGAAATTGGCTAGCGTTTTCAAGTTTGAAGACGATCTATTGCAAAATTCCGCAAACTCTTAATATGGATGAAATTTCCGGCAAAATTCAATTGATACTGTTTTTTCGGCCGTGTAGAATCTTTTCAATCAAGTTCCAAGTTTCGTTTTTCGACCAAGTAAGATCTAAAAAAGCAAAACTACCGAGGCAGTGCTCCTTTAACTAAGCGTTGAGAATGCATTTTCTGTAAAATTACAACAATGAATTGACTTTGACTGCATCAACTTAGTCTATTGCAGATGTAATTACGCGCGCTCGAGAATCTTCATTGCTTGCATGTTATAAAGCTAAATATAATTTACTTTGAGCTATTTTTATTAAAACTTCTGCCAGAAGCAATTTAGCGCTGAATGATTTACGAGCATAACACTTGATTCATTGTGGCACATACACGTTCGTTTTTTCTTTTAATTGATTAGTAACTGGGCATAGCGTGCGCCAAGCAGCTACTTTCACACCCCGGGCTAAGAAGAAATAGCTGACCAATTGACAACTCAAACTGAAAAATATTCAACTGAATGGAAAGCGTTACCCATAGCCGGCCATGCTGAAAAAAAAAAACCTCTAATGACTTACAGATGGTTTCCGATAGCAATTACTCTACCATTATTCAGATTAACTGCCCATGCAAGAAGCCACAAAATCCAAATTACAGACTAGAAACGATATTGTTAACGCATTTTTAAGTTAAACTTTAGAGTTAGAACTTAAATACGACATTTTTCTTTTCAGTTTAAGTTCAATCTGTTGCACCTAAAACGGAGGAAAGCAGCGTATGATATCGTTATCGACGCAAAAACAATGATTTTCATCAATACTCTTCGAAAATTTTCATCTATCGCCAAGAATGAGCCTAATGAACTTCGGAAGGTTAGATGGAATTCGTCGCATATAGACACAGTTAAATGATCGCGACCCCGAAAAATGCCTTAAAACTGAATTCTTTGTCAATTGCTAAAAGACTAATATTTCACTCCTTCCTATAAACCTTGGAGTTGTATTCTTCAGCTCAGAAAATTTAAAGCGGATTTGAAGACAGTAGAATATTCACATTGCTGTTTTACCAAAAGGGTAAAACATTGAAAAAATCGTGTAAAATATGCAGTTCTGTTCGCCACACTCTCCAGGGTCACGGTTTGAAGGGTTCAGCAAAACTGGAAGACAGGTTTTCGAAGTAAAATTGAAACATCTAATTCCATAGTTTGACAGTTAAAAGTGGCCAATATTCCGCTCACCTCTCGGATCTTCTTCGTTCTTTGGTGGCTCAGGAAATATCTCACGAAAACTACGCAATAGGAAGAGGAACCCCAAGAGTATTTTGTGCCAAACCATCAACAAAAAAGGTTTAAGCAATACAAGAATAACGGATCTTACGTTATTATAACAAAGGTAAATCTTACTTGAAAATTAGCGATATTAACTAAGACTTGCCTTTCTGTGCACGGTCGCTATTTCGACGATCTTAATAACTAGTTTAGGGAAAATTCAGTCATCTGGTATAACTTAAGTAAGTCTGCAAGTGTTTTGTCTACAATTGTTTTTTTTTTTGTTTTGTGGGCTTTGGTCTTATTCTTAAGCTCCGAACAAAACAATCTTTTCTTAATTTTCTGAAAGCCTCGATTTTTCCAAAATCTTGCAATCCTAAAATTCGTAAAATTCAGGAAAATTTGTTCCAAATGGCTATGGTAATAGCAGATTGTGTAATTTATTTTCCAAGATTTGCAACTAGAAAAATATTTCAGGTATGAATAACTGAAATAACTACAATTCAGTCTATAAGATCATGCTTTTAGCCTGTTTCTATTTTTCACGAACGCACCGCAGTAGTTTTCCAAGCAGTCGAAAGAGTTAAAATAACATTTCTCCAAGAATAAACTTAATCTTAAAAAGAAAGAAAACATGATTAATCAAGTAGTTGCAATTGTTTTGCCAATTATACAAAGGCTTTTCGTTTCACCAAGAAAGCTGAAGCACTGTATGACTTATCAGCCTGTCCATAAAACCGCCCCAAGCCAGTAGTTGCATGTTATACAGGCAAGCCTTTTTAGATTATTTCCTACAATCAGCGCTTTACAGCTGTAAATCCAATTTAAATTCACTTTGTCTCCTATTTGACAGATCATTCAGTACAGTCAGATCTTTGATCCTCCAAATCCAGATTTCAAATGTTTTTTTGACAAAACAGAGCATTTGAAAAAGAGGTGATACATCAACAATTAAAGTTCAACTTTTTCTGATATCTGCACTTGTCCAAGAAGACTGACGCATATGCTCTGGTGTTAACTTTTTGGTTTATTTGCGGCGTGTTTTCAACAAGTTTTTACGAGCCTTGATTGCTGAAGCATAAACACTTGTCTTCGTAATGATCTAACGTTATTTGCCGTAGGGGTTAAAATGTCAAAACCTAAGCCAATCGACGCCAAATGCCTCTTTAAATTCTCTGCGACCGACATTCGTCCTCTTCGAGGCTGTTAATTGCTCTACAAAGACGGCACGCTGAGAGCTTGAGATGACGGAAAGACTCATTTGCTCAATTATATTCAACGGAAGTTCAAACCTTAATTCTGATGTCATTTCCTTCATGCAAGCAGTGGAACCTTTCTAGTGAAGTTCCTTGAAACTGGCGGAGCGTGAGTTCTCGCATTTTGCGTGAGCCAGTGGGTAGTTCATCGCGTGATTGAAGTTGCATTTGTTTACATGCGTGCAAATCACGTAAAACTTGCAGGCATAGCGTCACCTGTGAAAAAGCAACCGACTCAGCATGAACAAACGTAAATTTAGCTTTTTCCCCTGAGCTTCTCTATTTTGAGCGCAAACTGGAATCGCTGAGTGTACATCTGTGCAGAACATTGGCTGAAAGAGCCAGAGACTTTTGTGGCTGAATGCGTTTAGCCGGAGACTCTTTGGCAAGAGTTAAGAGGGAAGTTGACCGAGCAACACCAAGACGAGTCTTGCAGGGTTTGCGTGATGATCATGCCTTCCGGAACAAATGAAGGTCAAAGAAACTGCTTCAAGTAAAAGGTGCTTAGCTATATTCATGGTTGTGTCTTATGCACGCAGAGGTATACTGCTGTGAAGGGTTGTGTTTAATTTATTTGGAAAGCCGTCATCACTAAATACCAAAAGTAAGTAGACCAAACAAACCAATACGGTTAATCTCTCCCTTATTCAACCGATCATCTGGAGCGGAATCAAGTGACGTACTGGCATTGGTAGATTTAACAAAACAACAATGAAAAGAACGCGGTTAAATAAATTCTCGGCATTCTCCTGGCTTGGGTCATTCCTGCTCGAGACACCGCGAAGAAAGCAGCTCCTTCGCAAAATTTGTCGTTAGATACAAGATCTATTTGGTAACATGCTGCTGAATTGGAGCGATATATCAGTGCTTGCGAAGTACTATACTGGCTCACTAGTTCTCTTGCTTGCCTTCATTATCTGCCGACTTGTGCAACTTTTTCCGTGTGCACAATGGATTCTCGTCGAATTGATGAAGAAAATTGCGACCGTTAAGATGCAACAAGAGGACTACTGGCAATCATTATTTACGCGTCCTATGTTTGACTCCATGCGCTCGTCCATTTTGCTTGAGCTTCAGAAATCTGTTCGCGAAGCTGGAGATTCCGCCCCAGACTCTCATGTTTTTGCGGTGGATGGCCGATCACGTCATCAGCTACTGGATTTTTCCGAGGGGAATCGTCCATTAGTTATCAATTTCTGCAGTTGGACCTGCCCTGTTTTTAGAGCCAGAGTGGACCAATTCCTCAGTATCGTAGGTGAATTTAGTGACGTGGCTGATTTTTTGACAGTTTACGTAGAAGAAGCGCATCCATGCGATGGGTGGGCTTTTAAGGTAAGAAAACGACGTCTATGTGTGAAGAGTTAAGTCAGACCTCCAGACATTATAAAAGAGGCTTACTGAAACTCGAGCCCCAAGGTTTCATGAAAATCAAATTTCCTACACGAACACCAAACCTAAATATTTTCAATGATCCCTATAGGTCCTTGGGGCGAAATGTTATCGTCTCACTTCATAAATCAGGGAAGGTTTTCTTAAAATTCCACCGAAATGCAGGTTTTCAGATATTAGCTAACAAAGGGAAAGTCGTACGCCTCTAGATATTGTTCGACATGGGATTAATGGGATGTAATAGGAGGAAATTGTAGCGACCGCTATTTTGTGTTCCTTACTAACTTACAACGACAATTTGACATAGAGAGCATGTGTGTTTATTTTTGAAAAACCTTCACTCGCCACAACTACCATCTGGTATGAAAGAGGAAACTCTACGCGTGCAAAACGAGATCAATGCGTTCAGGCTTGCATAAAAATCGCATTTCATGAATTAATCTTAAAACTCAGCACTTTTTTTGAAAGTAGTGATTTATTCATCTTTTGGCCTTTGAGGGTCACTTTTTCAAGCTAACGAATTTTACACATTTTCCCTTCAGTGGAAATTCGTTGTTTACTGAGCCTATTTTTCCCCAGAAAAGATTTTCTTCATAAACCAAAGTCCTGGCCTCGTAGTTCTAATTTATCTCTCTTACTTCCAGTTTCCTTTTTGCTTTAGATTCCTTCACAGTAGCAGACAATTTGAAACTGTGAAAAATACCATTTCAACAAGAATATTCATAATAGTACAAGGGCGCAACTCAGGAACCACATCGATGAAAGCTCGAAAATCAGTGCCGAAAACCCCTGAAGCCTATTGTTTGAATTGGCACCAAACCAAGGCATTACGTACATTGTTTAAACCTCAGTCATTTTTTATTTACGAAGGTCTTGACCGACTCTTTAACAGATAGCCGGCCATCACATAACTTCTTGCCGTGGCGCTGCATTACTACACATCGTGGTGGTCCCTAACCTTTGAAATCCAAAATGTGACCTTTCAAATCGAAATCCTCCAACCCAATTTGTTCTGTTTATCACTTGGTCTTTACAGTTTGTTGTTCTTAGGGTTTTGGCACTAAATGTAATCCATAAGTGTGACGGTTTATCTGTCGCAATTTTAATTTGATTTCGTTCTTCGCTTTTCCCGCTGAAACAGAGTAAGATGTATCTCCACGCCAAAGTGTTCTTTGTGCGTGAAGATTGCATTTACATACTACGTAATCCCAACCATAACCTTAACAGATCAGTCACTGCTGGTATCGTTTTCTCCTTTTTTGCCAGTAAGTTTCAACAAACCATTCTCTGACTTTCCCATCTGAAATTTTCGACTATATATAATTTCCGCCCTTTTAACATTGTTCCTTTTTCGAAATGCTCCAGAAATCCATTCATCCATTTTACTTGAAGTACGTCCCCAATTAAGCTAAGGAACTAAGCAGGTTTGTTAATGCGAGAGACTTTTTCTCATTGATGAAACCCTTCAACATTGTAGGACATCTCGTAAATCTGGGAGTGAGACGATAAACACTGCACACAGCCTCTATGCAAAGACAACGGAACGGTGCTCTCTATTAGTCTCGAATTTTTAAGGAGTTTGGCTCAGTTCACACCTACAATGTACTTTGAATACCATATCATTTTCATTGGCCCATTAATTTTTCTTCCCAAGATCTTTTGCCGTAACTTTTGGCGTGGGCTTAACTTAGTAAACTGGCTAAGCAAATTACATTCTCTTCCATTTAGAACAATGTTACTATTCCCAAACATCAAACACTGGAGCAAAGATGCGCTGCAGCGCAAGTGATGCTGGACACAGTGGCATTTGACTGTCCCATCGTTGTAGACAACATGGGAGACACGACAAACAAAGCTTACGCCGGAATGCCCATCAGACTGTTCATTCTGAAAGGGAGAAATGTAGAATATGCTGGTGGTGTTGGACCCACGTTTTATAACCTAAATGAAGTGAAGGAGTGGCTTCAATCCTACAGCACCACGTACCAGAAAAATACAAGACACAGAGCCTAGGTTGAAGAAAATGTTTCTAGTCATGGGATTCCACGAAGTAACTTTGATCTGACGTAAATGCTTATCCTTCAGTTGAAGAGACCTCCAGACAGAGACAAGACGCAACATACGTCCCTTGGATGCCAGCTATTTGAAATGTTTACCTGTGGCTATACAACAGAAGCTACTTAATTAGTTTACTTTCGTGTTATTATTTTAACGAATTCCAATGAATACAGACATGAAAATTTCTTAAGTGTGACTAGAACGTCTGACTGATTTTAACCGCTCGAACCAAATTGAACAGCCAACGTTGTGTTTGTTCGTTTTTTTTCCTTTCATTGCAATATTTCCAATGTCACTTCAGCTTTCAAAGTTGATTATAGTATTTTTTTTCAGACTTAAATCTGGAAAAAGAAAGAAAAAATAAGGGACACTTTATAAGTGTGAGAGTAAAGGAGACACGCGCGTATCTCATTAACGCAAGCTGTCCCGCACGTGGTGTGCAAGTGTACCGTAGTATGCGTGGCCTAGGGCCATTGGAAATGGACAAAGAGAAAAACTATCATAGATATGAGTTGTAGACATACTTTAAGCCAATATATACATATCAGTCAAGAATCCATCATGAGACATAAGTTTATATATGCACTGAGCACGCATCGATGACCTTTTCAACCAAAACCAGAAAATAAGGCGACCATCATGCAAAATGAGGCGGTTTGCTTTCACCGAAAAGTCATTAATGATCTAAGTACATCACGTTCGTAACCTTTAGGGCATTCTCTTAATTTCTTGCTTCTAAAGAACAAATAAAAAAAGAAACAATTGTAAACATGTGTTCTTGCAATTGTCGTTTTGTCCGAATTGCGGATGATTCATGTTCATGTTTTGAATGAAGGAGGACAACACGCTTTACGTTAGTTTGCTGCGCTTTGACAGGGAACACTTGTAACGGTTTCCTTCTTTTATTAGACACGAGTCTCCCAGCATACCTCAATACCAGACTAGTCGGCCTTTATCACAAAAACACAATGGACCCAGATTATTTTTCAAATCCGGCGACGTCCATGGAAAAACAGTTTTGGACGGTTTAACAGCTAACATGATGAAACGTACTAAATGGAAATTGTTAGCGGTGCACACGCTTGCGGAAAATACCAGGCTTGTGCGAGAGCATTTCGTTCCTTTCAACGTTTCAGTCAATACCCTTATATTGGATCCGAGTGTTGTTGGGGTGTAAGCGCGATGGCAGCTACTTCATCTCAAGTGAACAGTGAACGACTCGAATACACGCAATGACGTGAACTATCTTTTTGCGTCATAGCATAGGTACAAACGGTGAACAACTTTGGCGTTTTTTGGCGTAAAAGTGAGTGGGTCACTTCAAAACGCAAATACGTCTTTCTTTGCAGAATTCTAGAACCCTTATACGCTTGAAGAGTGGAAAGTATCGCAGAAGATAAAATTCAAATTTGAGTAATATGAAATGGTGTAGAAGTGTTCAAGTGATATCTTGTATCAAGTAAATCATCCACAACAAGTGTTAATTTGTATGCTTAAAGGACAGCTGAAAAACAAAACACTTAATAAGACCAAGCATAAAAAAATGGAACTTTCTCCATATCAGAAAGAGTAATAAATCTGAGAAATATACTGCTTTTTGAAAGGGCCCTCAAAAAAGCTCTTTAGGCCAAAGAGCAGAATATAGTTATAGAAAACTATCATCAAAATTCTTGACATTTTCGTCAAAAAACCACAGAAAATGAAGAGCGTTGGAGTCCAGGAGAAAATTATCTTTTCAGTTTGTTATTGTCTGTGGCATCTATGCAGGTTTGCCAAAGCTGGCTGAACGCAAAATCTTGTGACGTGTTTTGGTTTGACTGTCTGATGAGTTAATTTTGCGAATAGCCGTCATGCAATGTGTTTGCAACGAGTCCGAAAACAGCTGTTATTTGTCAGATTGAGGCAAACCTTAGCTTGCATATGAAAACTACATTTTGAAATACTTCTACTTGTTCGCCTGTTATTAAGTATATATATTTTTTATTGAAAAACCTTTAAACTGCAAGTTTTAGCATCGCTCTTAACCACGTAAACTGAAGCCGGTTAAAGTCGTATTGATAACTGTTTGGGTTGTATCAATAAAGCGATTCCGAAAGAATGCTATAAATTTGTTTTATTTATCCCGCTCGTACAAAAATGCAAAAGATGTTCAGCCATACAGCATTAATGTGAATAAGAGACTAATAGTTTGCTTTTTCAGGGGAATTTGCAATGTCATTGTGATCGCGTGCTCTAGCCTTCTGTTTGCAATTGTGATAAACAGCCAAAAACACGCAGGTTAGGTCACGCGAAGTTTCACAAAAGCTCCTCGGGCGAATTTTTACATAATTCGAAACATTGATGATTAATTTTTTTTTAAACGTGGACGGGTGTCGACTCTTGCTTCTTGCCTTACTTAGTTACGTGCTGACAAATTTTTTTGTTTTTCTTTTTCGTAAGCTAAAATTGAAGATCATTCCCGCCCGCGCCGGTGCATAGTCTTCTTTTTTTGTATTTCAATATTTTAAGGGCTTGCAAGGCCTCAGAATTTTGGGGTATGACACAGTTTCGAACAAAAAGAGGTTTGAACCTACGCTATCTTACAAAGGAAGACGTCATCAAAGTGCAATTGGGTACTAGGAGTTGTTGATGACTCGATTGAATTAAGATACAACTGTACTAGTTAAAAATGGACAATATACATCTCCCAGAATCAATATTCCGTAACAAATACTTTAAGTGTTTTCTTTCCGCCATAATTTCAGTATTATAATCGCTACTAATTCTGCAAATGTTCAGTCCTTAAATATTTAATATAACGAGGACAAATGCGAGTTGATTGCCATGAATTTCTTCACGTATCCTTTGGTTGACGCACGCGCACAGCAGAATTGTACTTACAAGTGCTTAGACTGCCGGTACAGAGTACTTAACTTTAATCGCACATGCAATTTCGATGTCCTTTTGAATTTGTCAAAACACGGACTGTGAACCGTTTTGTTAATGTCGATATCAGCCGAGCAATAGATACTACGAGTTCAAACATGCGTTGATCTCATTCGTGATTGCTAAAAACAGTGGTGTCTATTTAAGTTTTCTTTTTTTACTTAAAAAACTTATGCGATAAACTTTATCTATCACTTCCTGCTTTTGCCTTAGCTATTCCCTGGATTTCTTGAGTTGGTTAAACATCTCTTCAGTCTTATCTGCCAAATTGAACCAAAAAAGCTAAGGTTAAACTCTTGATCGGTTGAAATGTAAACATAAAAAAACCCGCTCGAACGAAACTTTTTCAACGCAACAGTTTCTCTTGAAAGCCATGATCAACAAGAATACAAGTTTTCGAAAAGACATTCATTCATGTTTTCCTCTTACAGACAAACTTTGGGCATTTGAAAAGCGTTGCGTTTGTTTGTTCGTTTTTTTAAAACTATTAATTCTTAAGAAGCAAACATGAAGTTGCAGAAATCCTTGTGGGAAAGCGAACATTGGTTTTCGTGTGGTACAAGTACACCGCCAATGTTTACAAGTGTCAAGGGTTCTTGTTTAACCCGACCACATACTGTGGTGAGAGAGTGCAAAGTTACGAAACAAAAAGGTGATCGAGATTACCCCAAAACATGTAATATCAGTCTCTCGCTGTATTAATCCTGGGAATCTGTTTGAATAATATTTATACAGATCCACACTGAAAAACAAAATGCAATCAGTTATGCTCTTGTTTTCGCTTTGAAAAAAGAAAATCAGTGCCTAACAGCAAAATGTGTTTTCCAAATATATTAATTTTAACATGGGATTAAGTTGTTGAACAAGCCAAGTGAAGCTCCAATGGATGGGCTGGAGGCAATGTCTTTATAAGGTATCAATGCTTCATGTTAAGAGCTTTAGGACATAAGACAACCTTTTCGTGATGACCTCAATTTTAGAGCCAATTGGGGTCACTTAGGAAACGAAAAATATATAAAGCAGTGGGGCTAAGCATTGAAAATTCAACAACACTCTGACATAAGCAGGGAAACTGGCAACAACCACGACCATTCCCAAATGACTCACAGTCAGGTACGGCGTTTGAGATCAAGGAAAAAAACCATCCGTGCGTGAGTCCGTTTGCTAATTCCGGTTATGTTTTCGTAGCACTTGTGTTCAAGAAACAAGCTTGTCATCTCTACCTCACGAAAGGGCCATGTGAAAGGTCACTTATGCCGCAAATGTTTTTAAATTAATTCTCTTGATCAAAAATTTTTGAAATTCCTTCGCTGCTGAGTGAGTATAAATTGAGAAGGTCCTCCTCACAGATTAAAATCTGCAGTCATCCGACCAGAGTAGATCGGAAAAAAGAAAGACGTGTCGTTGAGCCATGATGCTGCATAAAGTGTCAACTGCGTTTCATAATTTCGCGGGAACTGTTTTACTCCTTTGGGCGTTTATTTGCCTTCGCATTTTACGCCTCGTTCCTTATAGTAAACGGGTCGTAGGTAAGATGACCAAGGCAATCACGACACTAGACTTGCCAATAGACGACTACTGGGGTTCGCTGTTTTCGTGGAACATGTTCCAATCAGTGCGTTCTACAATTCTCGGCGACCTTCAAAAGTCAGCGCGCTTTGGACAGCGTGCGCCCAATCCTTCAGTCGTGACATTGGACGGTGCTTCTCATCCCCATTTACTAAACTTTTGCCGTGGAAACCGACCCCTTGTTCTCAATTTTGGCAGTTGGTCGTGCCCTGTGTTCAGAGCAAGAACTCAAGAATTTCTAGAGATAGTTCGTCAATTTAAAGACATGGCCGACTTCCTCACCGTCTATATCGAAGAAGCGCATCCATCCAACGGGTGGGCGTTCGAGGTAAGAGAAACCTCTTTCTTTAATCCTTTTTAATTTTTTGTTGTTGTCCAAGATGAAATCACTTTTGGATACTTTTTTCCATGGGCCATGTGATATGTTATTGATTTCTACTTTGGCGATTGGTCGTGTACTTGAGTGTAATCATTCAAACTTAAGAGATCAGTTATGTTCTCTGTTCTATTTAAAAGAGTGTTGAAAATATGTGCTTTGAATTGTAGAATTAAAAAAATGGAAAAGTAGAGATTAATAAATCGCACGTTGTGAGATGGCTCAAACTAACTATATTTTTGTATTGTTTAACTTAGTTACAATATATTATACACGCAGAGAGAACAACTGCTACATTCACAAGTCTATAGACAAATTTAAAATTAACTGGATGTTATCGGTTCCAGACGAAAGATATGATATGGAAAAGAGCATTTAATTTTAAACCTGAGCCATTTTAAATGAGCTTAATTTCGTCCCCTTTTCCGCTCTCTAAACGTCCCGTGTAAAGGGACCCTTAGAGATGTCGCTGATTATAAAACCAGAAGTCCGGTCCCAAGGCGTTTTGAACCCGTTATCTCCAACCCTTCGGCTTTCGCAGATGCAGATCCCTGGGCTTTGAAGGCATCTTCCTGTAGTAACTTCCCTCTTCTAGCCCGTAACATCTTCCCGTCATGGGAGATAAGTCCAGCAACGTGGAAGTTATAGCATCAGTTACGTCTGATCTATAGTCAAGAAAATTAAACTTTGACTGGCTTCAGGTAAAAAGACGTAACCACTCGGGGTATGCGTTTCTCAGAGGGACGAGTCTGAAACCTAACGAGTATTTAAGTTTTCAGGATGTTAAAGAAAAGACCTTTTTTGTTTTCCTTCCAGAACAACGTTGTCATACCAAAGCACGAAACCTTGGAACAAAGATGCCAGGCTGTGCGACTTATGTTGAGTTCTGTAAAATTTGATTCTCCAGTTGTGGTCGATACAATGGACGATGAAGCCAGCAAAGCATTTGGCGGATTGCCAATAAGACTTTACATAATAAAGAACTATAAAGTTGAATACGCAGGTGCAATAGGACCCACTTTTTATGCGCCAAAGGAAGTGGAGCTGTGGCTGAAAAAGCACAGAGCGGAATCTTCTAGAACCGGGCGTCAAAGAGCGTGACAAGTAAATCATTTTCACGGAGGATAGGGGTAAAGATGTTCATGTGAACTCACATGATTGGACGTAATAGCCTAACATTAGCAAGGCGCCCAAGCTACGACTCACGGATTTTGACCAGTCAAGGATTATTCCAGATAACCTCACTTCCCCAGAAATGATCCTGGAAAAATTCATT